>JASANE010014758.1:0-19731 GCA_030248225.1 Trileptium ribeirensis
TGCCGCGCGTCTCCCACGGAGCCGTGATCTAGTTCAGGGCAGGGGACATTTTACAGGACTTATGGGAATGGGCGGGGGGACATGAACAACGAACTGCACGGAGAAGAGACTAATGGCACTGTATATAATAAAGAAACCACAAAATACCAAAAAGAGGGATACTTGGGAGAGGGATTGTCTATGCTATGTGTGGGCGCACCTAGCGCAGGTGTTGATCCACGTGTATATATGTCCGCGAGCGAAGAAATTGGCGATCAGCGAGGCGAGCGACAGACCGGTCAATCGAACTATCCAGCCATGCGAGGGCTCGGACTGAACGAACGAACTTTAACCGCAGTGGAAGATAGTGATGGAAGTATGGAAATTTGTGAGGAAATGGAAGATGGTTGTGTTCAAAATTATAGGTTGAGTGATGTTAAAGGAAGTGTTGATTTTACAACCGGTACTCCCCAGGGAATCACCTCAAGGGGGAATTCCGGGACCCCCAGCTCTTTGGAGATGACTGCAGGGATTGTGGATGAAGATGATGTTGTTGTATTTGAAGAGCCATTGTTATTATTTTCCTCCTCTGTGGCTGGCCATCCGTGTGTTGAGAGTGTTGATGTTGATGATTCCGGCAAGGAAGCCGATGATGTTGATATGGCTCAGGAAGAATTGGATTTATTCAGGTTGCCGTGTGAGGCACCCATGGAGCTTTTAGAGGTCGGCGGACGACCAGGAACGATGGAGGCTGCGGCGTACGATGTTAGGGCCCTCTCGGAGTCGCCCAGTCCTAGTTCCGTTCTAAATTATAGGTCGTATGATGTAGTATGTGGGTCGGACCGCCGCGCTGGTCGTCCCTTGTGTGATGATGAGAATTGTGTGTCGTATGAGTGTATTGATTTGCCTAAGTTAGGACGCGCTTATAGCCTTAGCGAATTGTTGGAAGATGATAATGGAAGTGATGTTGATGTAATTGAATGCTACTTCGAGCCGGCGAAGTATGCTACTGATGGACTTGAGGTGACTTTCCCGACCTCATTGGCAAGGGGTTCCACGGTCATTGGGTCCTTCCTTGATGCTGACCGGGGCCGCCCTTGTCACCCGTACCCAAGCAGAGGTAGCGACGGGTTCGCGGCCGATTGCGCCGATGAAGCGGGTATGATCGTTGGGGCTGAAAGTATTGCCCGGGGTCTGCCCAGGTACGGGGATGTTGATGGCAGGGTGGCGAACAAAGACTGTCCATCGCATTGTGAGGCTTCCGTCGCGCCCACCGTCGTTGAAGCGCGCAACGACGTGACTTGCAATGAGTTAAGTTTTTTCAATGAATCTTGTAGTGAAGTCAGCGTGAAGGATAGCGCTGAGTGTGTTGAATTTGTTGAATTGAATAAATCGAAGGAGTCGGGTGAACTCCTTATTGAACGAAGCGGATCCGCAGCGAGCGATGCGAACTACGTTAGCGAAGCGAAAATATGTAATCTAAATCGGGGTACCCCACAGGAATGTGTTAACGACGGAAAGGATCCAGAAAATGAGCTTGGATACGGCGTGATCGTCGCGCCCGATGAGTCTAATGGTAGGCCTGATGAAGGCAGTGATGACGAGATGGATGAGGAACGTATGCTGGATGATGAGGAATTCTGGGCCAGTTGGGTGGATCCAAATGCCGACTGGTACCGACGTGAACCCAGCCCTGACGCACGTGTATCGACTAACCATAAGTTGAAGCCGATAAACCGATAAGACGATCAGTTCAGTAAAATTGATGACAAGACGAAAAAATGACGCAAAACAACAAACACGTTGAACGGGAAATCCTTTTACTACGCCACTTCAAAGTACAAAATTCGAGTTTAAACGTGAACATTTATGCTAATTATTTATTGGCTAATATTTCACATGGTTACATGTGACATTCCCAAGGGCAAAAGGTTTACCCTAAACTTTAACAAGTCACAAAATTTATAAAAGAAAAACAACTGTCTTTTAATTTTTACATTGTAAAATACAGTCCCTGCTGTCATCACACCATCATCAACCGCAATTACGAAGTTCTGTCGAGAAGCTCAACCATGTCCAACGGTGTTCGAGGACACCAACAAATGGGTGGCTTGGTCTTTGTCTTGAAAACCACCGTGTCTCGTTGTTTCAAGTTTGTGGTTCTGCACGAACGACTAGACCTTGTCCGATTGTCGGGACGATGTGTTGGCGATGTTGCTGACATCGGAGCGGCTCGGTACGAACGACTGGAGCTTGGCCGATTGTCGTGTTGATGCGCTTGGGTCGTTGCTGACATCGGTACGGCTTGATTAAAAAACATTTCGTGTTCGGACATAAGCTCGAGCGGAATTGTTTTGAGCTCTGGCAAATAACTGGCGAAAACTTTCCATGCCTGTCGCAGCCCAGCATGGCGGAAATGGAAGTGTTGTCGGTCGTCAAAGAAACTGTAGTCAAGACGCTGTGTTTGTTGGTGAATAAACGGATTGCCGACTTTATTCCAATTCACTACTAAAACGCTAGTAGTGCGGAAACGTTGTGCCACTTTGTCGGCATAATCGCGAGACTCCGGAACGCGAGGGGTGAAGAATGTTGGGCAAATAAGAATTGTTTGACCAGCGACTTTGCCATATTCGCAGAGAGAGTTGTCGAGCTTGTTTAAAAAATCGTGTTGCACGAACTTGGGCTTTTGACAGTCGTTGATTCCTGCGAATAGCACCACCATGCGATATTGGCGAAGAGTTGCGGTGTTTGAACTGATGAAATCCGCCAAATCTCCGAAAGTCCCACCCGAAATGGAGACGCATTTTCCCATACCGATGTTCCTGACTTGACGAAACTGGCTGTCAGCTAGGAGAAGAAGGGACTTTGAGAACGATGGCTGGATAGGTAGCACCTTAGTCAACAATCGATCGACACCAAAATAGAACATGATTTCGGCATCTGCATAAATAACCCGAGCCACCTGTTGAAGTAGTCGACCCCAAACGTTGAATCCGGGGAAAATCATATTTTTTGTGCCTAAACGCTGGCACATAGATTTTTTGCACCCCGCAGAATAGATGTATTTTTCAGCTGTGTTGTTCGCTTCGACAGCGATTATGTCAACGGCTAAAGGATCCTCGAACTGCGATAGCTCAGCGCAAAACGCATCGTAGAAGGCGCTTTTCACAGACACTTGCTGCATGATTAGATCGTACCAGATTTTGTCGACGTTTGTTAAGACGTCTGCAGTGACTTGAAAGTTTTGTTTACGTAACCAATTGCGAATCTGCGCAGCATCGCGACAGAGCACATCATCAAGAAGCATCTTTTCAGCTAAACGGGAATACGACGCTTGTTGCGACAGAGCGATATACCAAAACCCCATTTCGAGTGACGGAACTCTAAGATCACCGATGTGAATTTGATATGTTGGGGCAGTCGAAGTTAGTTGTGAGGGCTGCACTCGGCGATCGAATGTATGAAACCTCGACAAAACATGATTGCTCGGGATATACAAAATTTTCGCCATCTGAAACGTGGAATGATGAGATGAAGGTAAGTTATAAGTTATATATACAAGAATAAAAATAATACAACAACTAGCATAAAATGACATGATGAAAATCTAGCTACAAAACAGCTTGCAGCTCATACGAAGGGCGGGTTAGCGGCGACGTCCTAGTTCTGCAATTCTTTGATCCTAGTTTCCGGGAGGTCTTCCGGGACTTCAAGTGGATACAGAAGATTGATCGGGCGTTGAATCACCTTGCCGTTACTCAGTTTGACTTTCGCCGACCGAAATCTGCCATCTGCACTTGGAACCAGTTCCGTAATGCGACCCATTCGCCACTGCATGCGGGGTAGCATTGGGGTTTTAACTAATACTACTGTTCCTGCCGTGGGTACATCGACTGCCGTGTTCCGATTCTTTGGATTCCACCGTTTCTCTCGAAGAGCTGTCAAATACTGCTTTCGCCATACTTCCCAGAACGTATTTAAACGGTTGTTCATTCGCCTCCACTTCAGAAAAAGTGCAGTTTGATTGTCTGGGTTGGATACGTAGTCAGGATCGTCTTCATTTTCATTTCGAACGACAGGAAAAATCGGACGATTTCGAACAATTAATTCATTAGGTGTTAGCGGGCGACATCCGACTTCGTCCTCGCAGTATGTCAAAGGTCGTGAATTGACAATATAACAGACTTCAAGGCAAATGGTTTGCAGTTCGACTACAGTAATAAGCCTCCCTCGTATCGTGCTACGTAATGCTTGTTTGACGATTCCTACCATTCGCTCATAGAAGCCTCCGAACCATGGTGCGTACTCGACAATGAATTTCCATTTCGTATCATGATGACTACAGAACGCCTGTAGTTGCGCGTCATTTGCATAGTCCAACGACAACCGACATAAAAGCTTGTCAGCTGTTTTGAATTGTTTGGCATTGTCGGAAACAATCAAACGTGGAGCTCCGTATAATGCTACGAAACGCCTCAAACAGAACAAAAATTGTTCGGTCGTCATATCTTCCGCTACTTCGAGATGAACTGCTCTGGTATTGCAACATGTAAAGAGACAAATCCAAATCTTTTTAGAACCACCATGGTGTGCATCTCGAACGTTAAGTGGGCCAAGATGGTCAATTCCAATTGACGTGAACGACCCAGTATCCTCTACCCTAAACGCTGGTAGAGGCGGTTGGGATGGTGTCCTGAATGGACCACCCTTTAACCTTTTGCAAACACGGCACTGATGAAGAATGTGCTTGATTTCGGACCGAGCACGAGGAATCCAGAAACTGCTGCGTATACTTGACAAGACTTGGTTAACACCAGCATGTGCCAGTTTTTCATGATGCCAGATAATGACTAACATTGCCAAATGACACTTTCGAGGTATGAAAACTGGAAATCGCGCATCATACAGCAACACTGCATTGTCAAGGCGGCCACTACATCGAAGTACCCCAGCATCGTCAACAAACAAATTCAGTTGGTTTTTCGCATTTTGATATTTAACAGCTTCCTGGAGTTGGAAACGTTGTTGTTCAATTTTCACCAGTATCCACAACGATTGACATATTTCTGATGCCAAAAGGCCACCAACACGTTTCTTTTTACTTCGTAAGTTGTGCAGGTATCGGCGAACCCAGGCGAAAGTGCGCAAAAGTTTCCCTAGCGACGAGAATTTTTCAGTAACTATGATACGTTCAGGAACTGTTTTACCTACTGACACGAAAACATCTACAGCGTCAATACTATTCTCTGATTCCGATTGATCCGGCATGTCAGGCATGGTTGGCCAATCTTTTTCACTTTGTTGTAACCAAGCTGGTCCTGACCACCAGAACGAGCAACTTCGCAATTCGGTACAAGACATTCCCCTGGTGGGCAAATCTGCTGGATTGCTAGACGTAGGCACATACCGAATAACAATATTTTTACATTCTAGAATTTCTTTTACGCGATTCTTCACAAAAATTGGTTTCTGTGCGTTTTTGTTCACCCAGTGAAGCGAACACTGACTATCTGTCCACGCGAACAGTGAGGCACTTTCAACATCAAACTCTTTGTAGACGTATAGTAAAACACGACAACCCATACATAACGCCATGAGTTCCAAGCGAGGTATGGTTAGTTTTTGAGCAGCTAGCGGACTCACCCGGGCTTTTGCGAATAGTAGCCGGCACACTACGCTTGAACACGTCTTGATTCTGATATAAATCGCGACAGCGTACGCATCCTTCGAGGCGTCACAAAAGCAATGAAGCTGAGCGCCAGTTTCATTGAATGAATTCAATGCACGAGGAATTTGTATTTCTACACTGGAACAAAGCTCGCTAAAAAACTGATCCCAACGACACTGTACATTACTAGGTACCTCATCATCCCAAGCAATATCAAGCGCCCACAACGCCTGGAGAATTATTTTACCAACGATTGTCACTGGGGCTAGAAATCCACACGGGTCAAACACGCGTGCAACAGCTTGGAGCATCGTTCGCTTTGTAGTTACGCGTTTTGAGGCATCAATACTGCCATGGCATCGCAATGTATTAGATTGAAGACCCCATTTCAGTCCTAACACGGTGGGTGTATCATTGTTAGCGCGATCATTTTGTGGAACGGAGTCCAGGAACTCTGGTTGATTAGACACCCACTCTCGCAGGTTCATGGAGGCAGACAAAAACGCTTGTTTGGCCTCTTTATAGTACGACAGGGCCTCACCTACTGTGTCCGCGCCAGCAATAACATTGCCAACGTAACAATTACGCAAAATTTGTTGAGCTACCTCCGTATTCAAACGCCTCAAGTGATGGTCTATGGTGCCAGCGAGCATGTATGGACTTGACTTCACGCCGAACAACACACGAGTAAATCGGTAGGCAACGAGGTTATCGTTGGTGGGCAAATTTTGTGGGTCCTTCACCCAGAGAAATCGTGTAACATCACGATCAATAGTTTGCAACTCCACTTGAAGGAATGCCTTCTCAATATCGCTACAAATACCAATGCGGGACTTTCTAAATCTAATCAGCAGGCCACACAAATCTGCCAACATAATGGGACCTCTGTACAAACAGTCGTTCAAACTGGACGAACCTTGTCGGGACTTGCTAGAGGCGTCATACACAACCCTCACCTTTGTCGTGGCTTTATCAGGGCGTACAACGCAATGGTGCGGCAAATAGTGAACGAGCGGACCATCCGGCACATTTGGAGCTACCTCGATGATTCCTTTTGTAGCTTGATCAGCAATAGTTTGAGCGTAAACCTTCAATGTCGTCGAATCTAAGCGACTCAGCAAACTTTTCAAACGTCCTAAAGCCAGGCCATAATTATTTCCTAGCTCAGCATGATCAGTTTTCCATGGCCACCGCACGGAATAACGTTGTGTGGCAGTATCGTATTTGATTGTACTCAAGAATGTCGTTTGAGCTACGACATCATCGTTTTTGATAACCGATTGTTTGACACCAACATCTTCGAGACGCCACAATCGCTCTAGGTTGTTGTCCATTTCTGAATCGTTGTTGTCAGTGACAACCAGAAGCGACGTACCTTTTACCGTAGTTTGTTCACTATTACACACCTCAGAGCTGGTACACCCCGTAACAACATTGCCGAAAATTGTACCTAGAACAACCAAACCTTGATCCAATTGCAAACGCTTGGGCCCAACTACGCGGTAATAGTAATCCAATCCTATCATGATGTCCAACCGAGCTTCTGTCACCGCACGAACCAACGAATCAGCAAGCTGGATCTTAGACAAAATCGGATACTGGGTTATCAGGATAGGATGGACATCCACAGGACACGAAATAGTTTTCAACGAATAAACGATGACGCGAAACTCGTTTTCATTCTGGTCAAGCAGTTTGAGTTCATGCATGTCGAAATTGCTGACCTGACGTGATTCGGCTTGAACACCAGCCAAACCCAATCTTTCCTTACCGATAATTTTTGCTCCTATGTGGTGTAAAAGATCCGACCGTGCAAAACTTCTAGTTGACGCAGGATCCAAAATAACCCTTGCTTTGACAACACATCTATCGCCTTTTACGCGAACGACTGCTGTTGGCAATACAGCTTTCCTTTCCTCCGGCACCGGAACATGTGTTCGCGACGCAGAGACCCTTGAGCAAGCTGGGACGAAGTCAGCTTCTTCGGCGTTCGAATCTGGCACGGTCATTGCGTTTGCGTCAGCGAACTTTTTTGGACACAAACTACGGTGATGTAAACGCTCACCACCACAAAACCGACATTTGGTTTGTTTGGTACGACATTGCGATAATCGGTGCCCTTTTCGAAGACACAAAAAGCAACCATCCTTCAGGGCTGATCTACGGGAAGCTACAGTGACAAATTTGGAGCAATCTGCAGGAAAATGTTCTTTGTCGTTGCAAAAATTACACGGATATTGTGGGACGGCAGACGAGTTACCGCTTTTGTTAGTTGTTGAAACTAGCGTCGACACCGAACCTGTCTTCTTCCCGTTTTTGCCATTATTATTCGTTTTATTACGTTTCTCGTCATCCATAGTGGTCTCACCCATCGCGTGGGCGCCGAACTTTCGAGCCGCAATCTCATCGCGAAGGTACCGCCTAAGATTGGCCAAAGTCCATGGATTAGAACCATTCTTTCTGTGTAACTCTACTCGTATAAATCGTGGCACCTTTGACAAAATGAGGGGTGTAAACACACGCCCAAACGTATCTTCAGTGAGACCTAGGGCTACCAGGTTACGAATATGGGCTTCACATTCATCAAATACGCGTTGCATATCTTCTACGTCGTTTCCAGACTGTTTCATAGATATAATGGCATCCAAATGAGTAAATATACTCACTTCTGGATTGTTGTAACGCTCCTTTAACGCGTCAACAGCTGTGGCGTATGTGTCCGATGTGAGAGAATAGCCTTCAACAATCCGAAGGGCCTCCCCTCGCAAAAACGATTTCAAATATTGGAATTTTTCAACAGCAGACAATTTTGACCTGTTGTTTACAGCGCTATTAAAGCTGTCCCAAAATTCTCGCCATTTTATAGTATCTCCGCTAAATGGCAATATTCGCAATACAGGTAACTTAGTTAACTCATCTTGCTCGCTAGACGGTCCACTACGCTCAGTACGTGGAGACTGCGGCACCACAACAGTTGCTAGCTCATAGCCAGCCTTTAAGATCATTTCTGCAAGACGCTGATCTAACTCATCCGACTGCGAAAGTAGCTGCTCGATTTCAATTTCAGAAACCAGGGGTAAAATGGCACTGGTCTAGGGGACAGAAAGAAAAAAAACAAAAAAAAAAACCAAAAAAAAAAACACAACAAACAAACAAACAAAAACACAACAACCAAACAAAAAAAAAAAAAAAAAAAAAAAAAAAAAAAAAAAAAAAAACAATCACCAAAAACAAAAAGAACAAACAAAAAACCAAAAAAAAAAAAAAACAACCCACAAAAAAAAAACCCACCCCAAAAAAAACAAAAACAAAAAAAAACAAAAACCAAAATATAAAACCCAAAAAAAAAAAAAAACCAACCAAAAAAAAAAAAATAATATAAAAAAAACAAAAAATATCCAAAAAAACAACAAAACCGAAAAAAAAACACAAAAAAACAAAAAAAAAAAAAAAAAAAAAAAAAAAAAAAAAAAAAAACAAAAAAAAAAAAAAAAAAAAAACAACAAAAAACAAACACAAAAAAAACAAAAAACCCAACAAAAAAAAACAAAAAAAAAAAAAAAAAACACAAAAAAAAAAAAAACAAGCCAAAAAAAAACAAAAAAAAAAAAACAAAAAAAAAAAAAAAAAAAAAAAAAAAAAAAAAAAAAAAAAACAAAAAAAAAAAACAAAAAAAAAAAAAAAACAAACCACAAACAAAAAAAAAAAAAACAAAAAACCAAAACAAAAAAAAAAAACTGCTGTAGCTTGTTTCTATATTCAGTTAATTTTTCCTTAGATATTGATACTGCCGAAGCGTCAATTTCTACTTCAATCAATCCTGCTAGTTTAGACAATTCACGCTCAGCATTAGTTCGTGTTATTGTACGTTGGTGCTTCCAAACCAAAAGCTGTTTGGATATATCTACTTTACCCGAGACAGAACCTTCCATATTGTATACGTGTAGAATAATGATCAATAAAAAACGTCACAACACTAGGTATCTTAGAAAATTAGCGATTGACTATGGACTTTTGTATTAGAACAGCGATAAACGTAGGAAATACACTTACGTCATTTGCTCAAATAGATCGCCAAAAACACTCAAATCCGAGGGTTGACAACAAAAAGGCTTGTTGTCCGAAATAGCAACAGAAGTACAACGTAGACGACTATTCGAGCTACTAAAAGGCTAGTAGCAACGTTGAGGACTATTGGAGCAACTAAAACGCTAGTTGCAGATATAGGCCTAGTTGAAATTACGTCGAAGGACCATGTATCGACTAACCATAAGTTGAAGCCGATAAACCGATAAGACAATCAGTTCAGTAAAATTGATGACAAGACGAAAAAATGACGCAAAACAACAAACACGTTGAACGGGAAATCCTTTTACTACGCCACTTCAAAGTACAAAATTCGAGTTTAAACGTGAACATTTATGCTAATTATTTATTGGCTAATATTTCACATGGTTACATGTGACAGCACGAGAGTGGCATAGTGAAGGGGTGTGGGAAGTGCGTCGTGAAAACAACAACGAACTTCCGCGTGCACCATCAGATGATGGCATTGATTTAAGCTTGCGAGCCAGACAACTGTCTATCCATTCCGAGGAAGGAGATGGCGCTGTCTGAGAAAGCGATCTGAGTGAGAGCAGCGATAGTGGCAGTAACGCTACGGGAAGTGCGCAAGAGATAAGTTCGGATCCACTGGTTGAGAGTGCTCGTGGAGACCCTATCGAAGGGACGCCTTGTATGCGCCCGGGTAATTTAGGTAGCTCCACTGAGACATTGGCCGACATTTCCAGCGATATATTGGGACCCGTCGAAGAGGCGCCAAGTATGCCCTCGGGTAATTCGGGCAACCCAAAGGAGACAGGTACGACCACTGAGGAATCCGTCCAAGGGAGACCATGTATGTCCCCGGGTAATTCGGAGGAATCCGTGATCGTGATTAGTGAGGACTCGGACGTGTGCATGGGTCAGGAGAATTTGCTTAATTTCATACGAGAAGCTAACGATGGACGGGTACACCGACTTGACGAACAACTACTGGACATGTCTGGACTTTGTCTTCCCGATAATATGCCGATCGAACTTGGACAAGTTAGAGCGATGACGGACGAGGAACGTAACCGAATTCTCGGGACTGACACATTGTTCACTATGACTGCAAATCATACCGAGACCGTAGTTTATCAATTCCCCCGCATCGAATTGACTGAGGATGCGCGTAACGAGTCAGCTGAGGGACTCATACCAATAAACTATAGCGCTAGTGAGATCAATGCTGACTTCGGACAGCCGTTGGCATTGCAACCGCAGGCTCTCTTTTATCGGAGATTAATAATTGTAATGGAACAGCTGAACAATTTAAGCCGACTTTTTGAGCTTCGATTTGAGGTTAGCACACGACCCGCCTTACAGCGAGATGCCGCTATGCTAAGCAGTATATTAGGCATGGCTTCTCCAATTGGGCACTGCATGACAGGAATGTATCTCGGCCCCGTAACTCTTGCTTCGTTGGAATCTTTCATAGAACTGGTGGGCCAATGCGTGAATGGCCACACGCTCCAACAGGTTATTGAGAGAGAATTCGAGGCGGAGTTGAGTAGGGACCCGGTATGTCGACAGTGCCAGGAACGCCATACAAGAAAGCCACGGGATATACGGCTAAGTTGTTACTTTTTCGGTCAACGAGGAAGATGGACTTACGACGGTACGCTGACCACCGCGTGTGCGTCCATCCTCCCGGATGGATACATTGCACCTCATTGGCCTTTCTATGTCGGAATTCAATCAGCCAGAATGCAGAAAACTTTTCGCGAGGCGAACCTCGAGTTGCACGACCTCTTGTGCGAGGCGCCTTATTGGATCGAGTTCATTTATCGGAACCAAGACATACGCGGCGTTCCGATCAACTCCTCTGGTCGACCAAGCAATAAGTAATATGGAATTTGACGATGAAACCCACCGACTTGCCCGAATAGTCTGCTAAGCGCATGCTTGAGACTTTTGCGGCGCCCCAACATTGCTGCACTGCTTGAGACAGAGGGAAACACGTCTGCCGGACTAAAGATAGGCAGGGACCGCTTAATCTCGGAACTATGTTTGTTTCCGGACGATGACACCAACTGTTCCGTCCCGAATTTGGACGAACAATTAACCACCGCGCTAGCCGCTTACCTCGACTCATCCGACGGAGAGTCGGAGGACAACTCCGATAGCGACTCCGCCCAGCAAGAGGACCTAACTGAGTCGAGTGACACGGAAACGAGCGATGAGGAAATTAAAAGCGACATTACTGAACACATCGCAAATAACGAGACCATGAGGGAACCCAATCGAAACGAGGTACGATCCCCTTCACCGAGTCTTAGTACTGGCCTCGGACATCCTTCAGGTATGTGGAGGGTATGTACAATTCTATTGCTATTATGGCTCTCAGCGCTTAGCTCAACACGCGCAACGCTCTCGCCATTTAGTGATTCCATCTCGCGCTTAGGTGCTTTTGTCAATCGACAAGTAGGAGTGGTCATCCAGCCACAGGGCTTGGTGGTCACCTCTGACCAGACAACGCATCTGCCAGTGGTATTGCAGTTATCACTTCGCGACTGGGAACGCAAGTCCGATCCGTATGTGAGCAAATTCTGTCCACCCTACGAAGCAAACGGATCATGTCGCGCTGACTGTTGCCGAAAGGTCAACTGCACCGAATATCCACATCTACATAAGACCTTAAGAGCCTTGGAGCAAGAACTGGATGACGCCTACCATGGCGTACTGGACACCAACTATTATTCGCTGCTTGTGCATTCTTTTTGCGTCGCGAACGAGCAATTGTGTGATCTCACACATAAAAGGGAGAAACGCTTTGCCAGCTTAATCGCCGCCGCTGCAGGCGCCGTCTCAGGTTTCTTGGGCCTGGGAATGGCTTTTTCTAATGGAGTACACATCAACAATGTTCGCCAACAGGTAACTGTCCTCGAGAAATTCATGCGCGAGACAAACGATGTCTCCTTTCGGAATACTAAAGCCATAAGGCAACTGACCCGAGCAAACGAGGACATTTACGCATTCCTGCACCATAGCATGCAAGAGGTAGTCTCTATGATCGAACAGGTTAGGTGCGCCGATCAGAAGGAGATCGCACACGTGCACCACCAGCTAATAGATCATATCCTTCGAGCCAACATGCGCTCGTCGGTACAAGCTATAATGGAATCCATGCTGAACGGGGAGCTATCTCCCGCCGTTATCGATGTCGTCATGCTACGACGGTTATTTTCTATGGATCCACGCATTTCCAAGACTATTCTCATGCGCGAACCTAGCCTCGCCTATCAGTTTGGCCGCGTCATGCCTGTAAGCGTGGATTTAACAGCGTTCCGCTTCGGATTCATCTTGCAATTACCATTGCCAATGCGCAATGATGTTCGACCGTATTTTCGGATATATAACACTGGTTGGAATGCACCTGCCACGCTAACGCAGCTGAGACTGCCGTTACCTCAATACGCTGCCCGCTTAGGGCACATTCGTTTCGAATCGCTCAATCTAGGAGCATGCAAGCAAAGACCGGGAATCGCTTTTTGTGAACCACACGCGCTGATAACTGATCACAGCACCAACTGTTTAGAATGGATTATTGCAGGCGAACATGCACCCGAGACCATTAAACACACATGCAGCAACCACTCACTGATAGGCCCACTTGCCAACGACACATCCGTACACACGACCATACAAGGCGTATTAATTCGGACTAATGAACCTGAGGTTATACTGACAAATCGGAGACAACTAGCGCACGTAACGATGGGTAAAGCAATAAAGGTTCCGCCAAATGGAGTATTGTGGTTTCCACACGGAAACTATACTCAGTTAGTTATAGGGTCAATAGTGCTCACTAGCATGTTGAAACCCGAGAAGATCACAATAAAATTTGGACCTAACATCACTATTGACCGGCTATCCGGTATCAAACTAAGACCTCTGACTTGGGACTCACTCGACAACGCCAAGGCTATCAATTTGCGGGTTGCGCAGATAGCTAAGGATCAAGTACGCAGCGTGGTTAATCTCCCCGCTGTGGAATACACGGGATTCTTGCCCTACTTCCTCATCACCGTCGTTGTAGGATTGATCAGTTTGATCTATTTCATGACTAAATGCAAGGTCCCACCTAAGTATGGATACTACATTCCCCGATGGTTCCCATGTCGTGGACGACTGATTAGGACCGACAGTAAGCCTAAGAAAGCCATTCGATGGATTAGAGCAAAACAACGATTACCGAGTGCCCCACCTGCGGAAGATGACTTCCCTCATACAGACAGAACATCGCCGACAGAGGTCACGGTTGGGCCTTCGGGAACGCCGCGCGTGTCCGTCGCGTCCAACCGTGCCCCACGTCGCTCGAACAGACTATTAACATCACGTAACTCATCCGAGGAAGAACTCGTCTTCATCGAGGACGACGAATTATTTGTCGCTCCCTCTCGTGACTCACGCCGTGTACCTCGTCAAGGTATGTTCACTAGACAACTAAACACCATGAACGCAGGTAACACCCCACTGCTTATTAACGCAACCATACTTGGTACCCCTGTCATGACACTTGTAGACACCGGAGCCGACGTCTCAATCATGTCCCAAGCCCTAGCTGCCCGTTTAGGACTGGTCCCTCGAGACACGAACACGACCAGGATAGTGTCCGCTACTCAACAAGAATTGACAATCAGCGAAGTAGTAAATGCACCGATCACAATAGGATCGTTAAGTACACCGTGCGACTTTCAGGTAACAACGGACACTCCGTACGAATGCATTTTAGGAACCGACTTCATGGCGCTACTACCATATGTCGCCATAAACTTCAAAGATCGCTGTCTGGATCTATCTAACAGAACTGAGAATTGCTCGGCACCTTTTGCCGACCAAGGGGACTATAGACCGCCAGTCATCAATGTGGTAACTAGAAAATACACTCAAGTACCACCAAACACGGAGTTGTTTATCAACGCCATCCCGGAAATCACCCAACCGCCGACAGGTCAAGCCTTGTTCGTACCAGACCCCTTTATTAGGGATGTTGCAATCGCCCACTCTCTGGTACTTACTGGTCAACGCATGATCCCAATAGCACTGATGAACTTTGGGAACTTTCCCGTTGCCATACACGCCGGACAGACAATAGGACATATTGAGATGCTTGATGACAACGAGGTCGAGTTCTTATATGACAGCAACAAGCGTCTCCTGCAGCTTGACCCCCCGAAGCACACTAAGCAATGCAACAATATTGGAGTTACCCGAGACAATGTTGTACAAATCACTAGTGAACAGAAGAAGACCATTGACACCGAGCGATCCATACAAGTCTTGAGCAAAATAGACTTCGGACAAACGACCCTTAACCCTTTCGAACTCAAACAATTGAAAACGACTATCTCTGAGAACGCCGACATATTTAGTGTACACCCATTCGATCTAGGAAGATGCGGGGTACACCAACACAGAATAGTCACCGGAGACGCAAGACCTATTAAACAGGTACCCTATCGTCTAGCACATTCATTACGAGAACCCTTGCGTGAGGAATTAAACAACATGGTAGAAGCAGGTCTTATAACGCCATCAGATTCACCTTGGGGTTCCCCCATAGTTTACGTTACCAAAAGTGACGGCACCTTACGTTTGTGTGTCGACTTCCGTAAGCTCAACGTAGTTGCAGAACGGGATTTATACCCGTTGCCCCGTATAGATGACATCTTGGGATGTCTCAGAAACACCAAATTCATGTCCAGTTTAGATCTTAACAAAGGTTTCTGGCAGTTAGAACTGGACCCTGAGACCAAGGAGAAAACCTCCTTCGTCACTGTGCACGGACAGTATGAATACAACGTTCTGCCATTCGGACTGAATTCCTCACCAGGCGCCTTTCAAAGGTGCATGTCAATCATATTAAAGGGTCTAGAATGGGAACGATGCCTCATCTACATAGATGACATATTGGTCTTTTCACCCACATTCGAACAACACCTAGCGGACTTAATAACAGTATTTGATAGGTTCCGGAAAGCCAATCTTAAATTAAAACCCTCCAAATGTCAGTTTGGGCAGAAACAATTAAAATACCTTGGACACATCATCAGTTCAGAAGGAGTTAAACCCGATCCCGAGAAAACCGCTGCAATCGACAATTACAAACGACCGGAAACTCTCAAACAATTGCAGAGTTTCTTAGGGCTTGTAGGATATTATCACAAATTCATACCACATTACTCTGAAATCTGCGAGCCGCTCAATGCCCTTCGACGAAAGGACAGTGAATTTAAGTGGACACCGCAATGCGAAGAAGCATTCGGGAAACTACGTAAGGCGTTGGTACAAGAACCATTACTCATATACCCGGACTTTTCTAAACCTTTCATACTCCAAACGGACGCTTCGGGATATGCCCTAGGAGCTGTGCTTTCGCAGAAGACCGACAAGGGGACATTGCCCATCGCCTACGCGAGTAAATCACTTGTGGACTATCAACGCCGATACCCCGCCATAGAGACCGAGGCTCTTGCCATTCGATGGGCTGCCCTACACTTTCGACACTACCTACTTGGACACGAATTTCATGTTGAGACCGACCATAAGCCACTTAAGGCACTGTTCGAGAGACCACCGCGAAATTCGCGACTGGCTCAGTGGCGTAACGAATTACTGACGGAATTCGGTGGTTTCAACATAGAATACCGACCAGGCAAGGCTAACGCCAACGCCGACGGACTTTCACGCGATCCCCGACATGACGTGGAATTTGCTTATTCGTCGGACGAAGCTGAACAGGACGAACAGGATCATCCTCGAATGATTGCTGTAGCTATTAAAGGACAGGATCGCGGTAAAGGCAAAGCTCCAGCTAAACCGCCCCGTCGATTTCCCACCGAAGAAGTTTGGAAACGACTTACTCGACAACATATGGGACTCCCCCCGGACGCTCCCGTCTCCCTACCACCTGAGTATGTTCGGGAACGCTTCTATCGTATGTTTGGAGGACCTGGTTATGACCCCTACCAGACCCCACACGTTTCATCTTCTGCGGAGACATAGACGACCCCTGGCTCGAAAGAGTTGAGATCCCCGGGAGACAGACGACTGCCCCAGCACCGCCAGAAACCACTGATGAATCGACCCACAAACCCTCTTCTACACCCGAACCACCCGCCAGACCCCCGCAACCTCAAGAACCCCCGACTGCTCCGACACCGCCCGCTCCTGGTGCGGCGAGTGAAAGCTCGACCCGTGCTACGGCTGGTACACCTGAACCCGCTAGACCACAGACGCTACCGACAACTACTAGACAGAGATACGGAGGTTTACCCGAAGTAGAGGAATTTGACACATTAATTAAGGTTGCTTACGCATGCGGACCACGAATACAATTACAACGCCCTGAACAGGTCTATGACACTGGAGAACACATATACTTACCACACTTTCAACAATACGAAGGAAGGAACCTTCTCAATTACTTACCCTACATTCAACGCAGAGATAAACAATTTGGTCCTATTTGGTGGTACTTGCATACACGACAGTCGCCCGCCGACGAAAAGGCAGCGACCGCCCTCAAACTGGAAGCCCACCATTACAGACTCTGCCCCGACACTGCCATCTTATACTTACATCCCATAATGCCAAACGACCATAGACCTAAACTATGTGTACCCAGATTACTCATACGACAAATACTCAAGCACGAACACGACACATTATTCGGTGGACATCCGGGTAGGGATCGACTACTAAGCAAACTTAAACAATGCTACTATTGGGAAACCATGGGTAAGGACGTAGACGAATATGTTAAGCGATGTGTACTCTGCCAACGATCACGCAACCTACCCCAAAATGTTCGAGCCGCGCTCGGAGAAAACCCGTTGACTAGTGCACCCATGCATCGTATGTTTGTTGACATACTGGACACTCGGGTGCTATCCCGAAACGGAAATAGGTACGTAATTGCCTTTATTGACCAGTTCACAAAATTAGTGGTTGCCGCTGCTCTGCCGGACCAAACCGCTAAGAGTGTAGCTAAGATTTTCATTGAGGACGTGGTGTGTCGTTATGGCGCACCCGAAGAGCTAGTCTCAGACCGAGGCGGATGTTTCGTCTCGGAAGTAATGGAAGCCTTATGTGCTACACTACATACATTTAAACGCAAAACGCTCAGCTATAACCCGAAGGCAAATGGAGAAATCGAACGTTTTAACCGTACACTACTGTTTCTCCTAAGAGTAGCCTTGCCTGAAAAAGACCATACTACATGGGACGAAGTCTTGCCGTATTGCATCATGTCCTACAATTCCGCCGTACACGCTTCCACGCACTACCCACCATTTATGCTCATGCACGGATTCCAACCCAGAGTACCGGGTGGAATCGAAACGCAAACCGATTGGGGACGCTACCCCGGAGCAGAAGCATATCGCGCTAATGTACAACGATGGTTAGCTACCATTAGGGATCGAGCCTATCGGTCCATGGATTCTGCTCGGGAATACAGAAAACGTTACTACAATCGTAAGATCAAGGTCCCGGACTACCGTGTTAATGACCATGTATGGGTCTACCGATACTACACAACACCAGGACTATCGCGCAAGTTAGAACGCAGGTGGTGTGGACCATACCAGATCACTAAAATAATGCCCCCTTGCATTTGTGTCAAGCTCCCCGGACAATCTAATGCTTCCGATCACGTCGTTCACATAAATCGCACCAAACCATGCTATCGCCCGCTAAGTAGCTTCCCCGACATGGCTGATCTACTTAAAGCAGTCCCTCCCACATACATCGAGGCTGCCCTGCAGGAACCCGGAGAAACTATCCTCGCTGACAAATATTTCGCCAGAGAACTACAGGCTGCAGACCCAGAAGCAGTAGACCGGTTCGCCAGGAGATTGATGGTGCATCCGACGTCGCCAGTGTAGAAATTGGAGAACCTAACTTGGAATATACGCAAGCTCAGGCAGACGTACACCGCGCCGCAGTAGAACAGCTGACCATTCAGGCTCAGGCATCAGCCGGAGCCTCGCAACAAAACCGACTTCCCCTTTGTGACCCCGACAGAACTCCGGACACCGAATGGCCCGCTATATCACAGGAACTCGCTACCCTCGACCCCGCTAAGTTACCTTATGCGCTCGACAAACCCCCTGGTACTTTCTCGCCTGAATATGGACAACATTCTGCCCCAGTAACCCCACAAGAACAGGAACGGTCAGCTCGGACTGACGAGCCTACCAGACCTCTAACGGTTAAACGCTCAGAGGACGGTCGGGCACTGCCACCATTCAATGTAAATGACTTAGGTCTCGTGGAATTACTCGCTTCACAGGACCCGGACGAAAACTTGCCCCACACTCCAGAACAAGCCACATCCCCAACTGCAGCAGTCGAACATGCTGTCCAAACTTCACCGCCTACGCCTGCCCAACGTCGAGCTGCAATCGCCACTCAAACATCCCGCAGTCCTCAGACACAACGTTTAGTGACTGAAACAGACCAGCCAGTGACACCATACCACACCTATTAGAAACCTACAGCGTCTTACGAACAACCATATTGCATACCTCGTCAGGCATACTCCGCCCCACCTACACCGCTTCCGCACACTCCCCTAATGCCAGTAGGACTCGAAGCCACAATAGAGGACTATGTTCCAGACGAATGGCTCACACCATATCACACCCTTCCAAGACCACAACCCGTACAATCCGTCCCAGTAACAAGCCAACCTCCACTGGAACCCGCGCCAACACCGAAACCTAAGCCTAAACCACGACGAAAACCAACCAAGGTTCCCGCGCCGACTAGTGAACAAGCATTATCCATAATTCTCGGAGACCACCTCACCGGAAACAGCCGATTTTCCGACACCGCCTCAACGGTGGATAATTCCACCCCTATTATCACCCTTGCAAGAACGGGGAACCAAAGTTCCCCAGGTACCGTCCTTTGGTCGATGGACCACCCAGATACAAAATGAGTTAGCGCAGTGGGAATGGGAAATGCAAGAAATAAGGAGGAAGAGAGAGGAA
>JASANE010014759.1:0-12676 GCA_030248225.1 Trileptium ribeirensis
TATCGCTCATTGAAATAGCGTCAGCCAGCATATTTCTTTCAGGACACTATGAGACAACCTAAAGTAGTTGATGGAGACAATCGGATGAGGTTGACGAACAAAACATAAATTTCGATAGTAATCAATATCGAAATTTGCATCAAAAAATTTTCCAGGTTTTGGCATGAAAATAGCCAATTTTCCCGGGTTTTCCCGGTTGAAGAGCGATTCCCGGTTTTTCCCGGTCGCGGGAACCCTGGTAGGTAAACACTCGCTATGAACAATTTGTTTTCGACACAGATATATAGAGCGTCCCAAAGATTTAAGTACAATTAGTAAACGCAATGCAGATAGAAACATTATTTTACAGTAAATCGACGTACCACAAATATCCTTGTACGAATCCAGTAAATTCTTCTTTGTTGCATCTAGACTTGACTAAAACAAAAATACAACATAACGTACCATTAGCAGGAAGCTGTTAAACATAACAGTTTATAAAAAATTAAGTAAGACTACGCAAATTACTCTATGACTGATTATTTCATAATATGCAACATTAACGTAACCATTAAGACTGCTATATAGCAAGCGATAAGCATGCGAGTTGTTAGAATCTACAGCTAAATGTATAGCTTTGCATTCTGTAAATTAAATCGAATCCAATACCGAATGCGTCTGATATGTATAACTAATGAGACTCATTCACCACACAATGATACAAAGTAAGCTCTGTTTCCAAAACAATAGTAAACTATATTGAACATTTATTTTACGGATATTCTTGATCATGTAGTAAAATAACTTCCTCAGAATTAAAGTAGCTATCGTAACTGTTCAGACACTGCAAGACATTTGTACGTTTGTTTATAATTAAATGTAGACGAACGCCCAAGCATTTACATTTAAACGTTACAGAAGCAAAATTAGACTAGAAAGTTCATAACCAAATCCTGACGAGTGCTCAAAAATCTATGTTCAAAGTAGAACAATCATGGTCAGCTTTTAGTATACAAAAAATAAGGACCTCTCAAACCCCAGTTGACCAATCTATAGCTACATCACACGTATATAATATGCCATGTTTAACATTGGGAGTCCTACACGCAGGCCGTTCGCATCGGATGATCGCAGACTGCATGGAGTGACAGCAGACAAGGACAGCTATACGAGCGATCGGGTAGTTCTATGCACCCAGGGGCAGCTCTATTCCGGGTAACCTAATCACCCAGGGGCCCGCCCCAATATGGTGCTGGCCCTACAAAATGTGGGGTAAATAAATCTTATTCCAGTACTCGTTGGATGGCAAAATAAGCCACCCGGGCGCCACCCAAGCTGTAACAAAACCAAAATCATGATGCCAGCCGCTACATGAAACATTCGCACGATGGTCGGCATTGATAAAAATTTGGAAGACGCTCGGTTGAACTTGCTTTGATATGTGAAGAGCTGGAGCGGAATTGTATGGCCATCGCCGCGCTAAAGGAGACCAGAACGGAGAGCAGGGTTTTTGTGCAAAATCCTGTGCATTTGCACACTAAAATTTGAGAATGCACACCTCAATAATTTCAGAATGCACAAACTTTTGCACACTAAATTTTTCGAGAAATTTTTTTAATTTAAATACCAAATTAAAGCTGGAGCGGAATTGTATGGCCATCGCCGCGCTAAAGGAGACCAGAACGGAGAGCAGGGTTTTTGTGCAAAATCCTGTGCATTTGCACACTAAAATTTGAGAATGCACACCTCAATAATTTCAGAATGCACAAACTTTTGCACACTAAATTTTTCGAGAAATTTTTTTAATTTAAATACCAAATAGGTGTGTTCTCCGCTGAAAATTTTGCCAGGGGGCATGAACCAGGACCCCCCTGGTTCCGAACCGGGAGGGGGCGCCCAATTTTGCCAAGAGAAAAATGGTTAAAAATCGTGTTAGAAACGCTCAAAACCCTTTTGATGGAGAGAAAAAGCGCTTTTGAAGCAAATTTTGACAAAATTTTTTTGCTTCAGAATGGAATTTTAGTACAGATTTTGATCAAATTTTACATACTTCGGACCGACTGGAAACAAAAAATATGCCAAGAAGCAACGAACAGGGGAGCCCAAAATTTTGCAGGGAGCACGAACCGGGGGCACCTATTTTTAACCAGGGGGAACCGAAAAATTCCAGGGGGCTCCACCCCGCCCCCCAATTTGGAGAGCCCAGAATATATTTCTCTTGTTTTGAAAGGCATGTCAGTACCAACTTTTACGCCAAATTTATAAAACACTTATATATTCTACGAAGTTTGGTCTTAATACAAAAATTTCAATATAGATAGACATGGCACCATATACAATGCATAGATATGAATGGGAAGACATGACTAGAAGTTTCGAGCAACTTTTTGATTTTGCACACTGAAATTTGAGAATGCATACTTTAATTTGAAAATGCACAAACTTTTGCACACCCGGGAAAACCAAAAAAAAAACCCTGACGGAGAACCAAAGGCAAATCCGTGAGGCAACCTGGAGTCACTACAGAGGGGAGCAGCTGGTCCCAGGATTTTCCAACTCCAGGATTTCGGCGGCTGATCCAGGCCACGCGCCCAGGTAAATTTTAGCTTCTCCCCAGCACCGTATAGGTATTTTCAAGAAACCCCAAAAATGATCGTCCTAACAAGAAATAGTTACAACAGAACTCAATATTACTGTTTATATTTCGATTTTTTATAACATAATCTTCACTAAAATTAAAGTGCAGCCTGAAGAAACACGCATTTTAGTGCTTAGATAATAAATATGCAAAAAAGCCAAAAAAATGTGTGGTATTGTTTGACAAGTGCTTGAAAAACACGAAAAAATACAATTATAAAACCCCCAGTATGGTTTGCCCTGACCTGGACGGTATGGTTTCGCCTAGGTAAACCTGGGAGGGGGAATTATCTCGTGTATTAATTCCTAGTTGCCCCTAAGTAGGAGTTGCAGGCCCTATGGCTCAAAGCCCGCCTCCGGGTAAAACTTTGATCCTGTGGAGAGGTAAGGCAAGCACGAGTGGTGTTCGCAATCAGCAATAAACTCACGTCGAAGCTGACAACATTTCCTAAAGATGTATCAGAGTGGCTGATGAGTTTACGCAACCCACTAAAGAACAAGATCATCCTCTTGGCATTGCAATTCTGCGCTCAGCGCGAACTTAGCATAAAGACTACGTTCTCCAGGCAACCTGACTATCACTTCTATTCCGACATGTAAACACGGTACAAGCATTTCCACTTGCTCGACTGTGTTACCACGAGAAAGCATCACCAGCCGGCAACAAAGGCAATGCGACGCGCGGAACTACTAACTAATAAGAAAGCAAGGTCTATTTCCAACTCAGCTGGCCCTGGAGGAAAAACGTTACGACTCAATTCAAACGGCCAGACGTGAACAAGGTCCCCGATACTCAAGTGCGTGTTGTTCTTACACAGTGGCTTTAGGATAAGGTTGCTACAGACGCATCACCAAACGATGTTAAACCCGCCTGGGAAAACATCCGAAACGCTATAATAACAACCTCAGCAGAAGTACTCGGCCACCCGACGCGGAAAATACCCGATTGGTTGAGCGAGCAGACACAAGGGCTCTCACAGACGCCAAGAACAACGGCATACGCATCTGCAGTATACAATAAAAAGGATCTCGATGCATTCGAGGTCTTCCAAATGGCATGCCTACGAACAATTGCTGGTGTCAGCTTGCGCGATCGTATTCGAAATATCGATATCCGAAGAATCTGCGAGGCCCAACCACCAATCGCTGAGGTCATCGACGGCACCGCCTACGTTGGCTTGGTCATGTTGCGCGTATGGACCCAAACCGCGTGTGCAATCGCGTCTGGCGATGCCCCGTTCCGAATGACTGGAAGTGTACCCGTTCAGCGCCGAAAAACACGTGGCACAAAATGGCGCTTAGCGATCTTCATCATCTTGGAACCACCTACGGTGCTACAAACTGGTCCCCCAACCCCCAGCAAATCATAATAGATGTGGCCCGAGATCGAGGTCAGTGGAGGCGTATCATTGATCATTCGGGGTTGGTCACAGCTGATGGCGGCGTCCACCGAGCTCAACGACCATAAGTGCGAAGTAAGTGCGAAGAACAAAGTTCATCCTCGACGTCTTAGCGATAACTCCGCTCAGAATAACGATGCCCTAGCGAAAGCAAAATACTGTCTGCAGAGGGAAACAGGGCGTATGAAAAATGCGTGGTGGGTAGAGAAAGCTGCACAGTTGTAAAGTTTCGCCGACTCCAGTAACATTAGAGCAGTATTGTCTGCCCTTAAATCGGTCTACTGACCTCGAACGAATCCCGTCCTTCCGGCAAACAGCCGGCGGTAGTCGTTTGCCTGTTCGTTTATTTGCCAATAATAAAATAACAAAGAAATTAAGATGCTAATTAATCATGCAATTATTTACGACATTAGGATAAGAAAACAGTAGGATGAATTGGCTAGGATTAAGATGGATAAAAATCCCTAAGACCTATCCCTTAGATGATCAAGTAATTTAATCTCGGTCAGACGTTGTTTAAAAATTAATACTTTCGGAAGTAACTACACTTTCTGGTAAAGTATCCCAAGCGTTAATCATACGATAGGAAAAAATTCAAAATCAAGCCTACTATGATGATTAATCAATTTAGCCGAATTCGATCGTGTGTTAGACGTATTATGCACGAAGAAATCATCGGCAGTTATATCAACATAATTCCTTATTATTTTGAAAGTAAGATCCAAATCCCAAAAAAGCCGATGATATTCCAGAAATTTTAATTTTAAAACTGATGAACGCTTAGTAGGATAAGGTGGAATTTTGTAATAATTTTTTGTGAAACGTCTTTGGACTGATTCAAGTTTACGTATCTCTTGTAATTTATATGGAAACCAAATTTCAGAAGAATATTTCAGTTTAGGCAAAACGAAGGACCTGTATAACCTAACTAAATTAGCAGTATTTTTTGTAAAAACCCAAAGAATAAGAATAGAAGTTATTGAAGGTTTAGAGACAAGATTAGAAATATGTTTGGATAAATTTAAGTCATTACACATTACGATACCAAGGTCATTGTAAATCTACATAAGCAATAGCAGTGCCGTTGATAAAGCACGAAACACAAATATTATGTCGACTTAGATGAAGAACAGCACATTTATGAACAGCAGCAGATAACTGTAGTGAAGAAATCAACAACATTATTTAAATCTTATTGTAAGACATCAGTTTCATGATAATCCGAAAACTCAAAATATAATTTAGTATCGACTGCATACAGTTTTATGTTACAATAATTTGTTACGCAACAAACACCATTAATATAAAATAAAATAGTGGGCCCAAAAAACTACCTTGTGGTATCCTAGAAATTATATTGCAATAATCAGAACGATGCCCGTCAATTTTCACAAACATCATCCGGTCTTTAAGATAACTGCCAGAATAGCTAGCATTTAAGGCTCTACTCCATTTCGTATTTTGATAGATCTTCAAGATATCATAGAACCATGGAAAAACTACTTCAAAAAGTACTGAAGCAGCGAGTAGCGTAAGACCCTGACGTCGCGGCAAACTTGAAAGCTCATCCAATAGAACGAACGTTATACGATCCAATCGCCATTAGTAAAGTCGAAAAAGCGTTGAAGGAGACCCGATCCGGAAAGTCGCCAGGACCAGATACCTGAAGAATTTATGAAGGCCGGGGTACCTCCGCTAATGCACAGCTTGCTTGAGCTTTTCAACCTATGCCGGGACCGAGAACAGCTACCCCAATACTTTAAGGATGACCGTATCCTTACATTACAAGAAAAATGGCGGAGTGATTTCGGCAATCATCAGGAATCTCACTCCTCTCTATCGCTGGCAATGCTTCGCCAAAGTGCTGCTTAGCCGACTAAAAATGGTTTCGTAAAAGGTTCTAATGTGACATGATTTTCACCTATAGGCAGCTCCAAGGAAAAGTGATACAACAACAACAGTCGCTCTACATCTTCTCAAAGGCCTTCGCCACCGTTAACCGCACAACTTTATGGAAAGTGCTTTCACACTATCGATACCCCAGCAAATTCACGAACGTTGTCAGACATTTTCATCACAACATGTCCGCATCAGCCTCAATTGTGTCTGATACAAGCACCACCTTCATCGTTAAGCACGGATTCAAGCATGGTTGTGTTTTGGAGCTCGCATTGTTCGCTCTATATCTGCCAGCTATGTTTGAATTAGTCAACCAAAAGACCGACAAAGGTGTCTATCTTAGCGCTCGTCTAGATGGAGCCTGTTCAATCTTGCCAAACATTTTAAATCCAGGATAGCATAATATTTAAAAAAGTATTTTTCTGTACGTGTCCAAAAAACCACCTAGATTTGTGTGATAGCGCTGCTCTACGCAGATGTTCGATCGCTCGTGGCTTTAAACCCACTCGACATACAAGAGATAGTCAAGCCTTCAGTGATACAGCGGATAGTTTCGGGCTCCGCATCAGCACTGCCAAAACGGAACTACTATATCAATCGCCACCGCAGTAAATGCAGTAAATGCAGCAAAAGCATTTGGTGCTATCAGTCAATGGCCAGAACCAGACAAACGATCAATCCTACATTTCTCTGGGTAGCTCTGTTTCAAATGGCAACTCAATAGGGACAGAGATCAACAAAAGAGTTCAATCGGCGTGTAAAGCGTTCGATACCATGCCAAAGATAGCCAATGGTCCAGACATGACATAAAACTGTAAAACTGCCGTTCTGCCGTGTTTACTGTATGCAACAGAGGCGTCCGCCCTCTACCGGAAGTAAAACAGACAGCTTGGGCGCATTCAGTTCCGCCATCTTCGCCAGATTATGAACATCACATGCCAAGACAAGATATCGCTATCCGCCAACGGGCAGGCGTGGCAAGAGTTGAAGCGCACGTTGGCACAACGCAACCCAGGTGGACTGGTCATGTTTTCTGAATGTCAGAAGATCGACTACCCAAAAACTGTTGTTCAGCTAACTTGAACACGAAACCGAAAATATTGTGGGCAGGGGCTGAGGTTCAAGGACATACTAACCAGGAATATGGTCGGTTTGAACACAAATCCAAACACATGGCAACAGCTGCAGGCGTCGTACAGAGCAGGGTAGCGTAACTCGCTCACCACGCGAAAAAGATTGTTGAAGCAAGGAGACTATATTATTAGTGGCTGAGACCAAACGAATATTTTACTGTAATAGCGTTTTCACTATAATGTACATTCGCTATTAGAACACTCTTATATTTTCCAAAACATAAACCTAGTCCTTAAGCAAAATAAAGCGCGGCAATTATACTTACACATAATATGACACTGTTTAACCCTCAATTAGAGCACTTTAATAGCCAAAATAAAAACAGTGCTAAGTATAATGCACAACAATATGTATGGCACACAAAACACCAAACCGTAATTTTGTCGAGCCTTCCGGCTAGCTTCTTATCGACGCATAGCTGAATGTCTATCTTCGAGAAAGCCATAAAATGGGGCTCGTCTTTCAATGCCATCAGCCAGGCATTAGCATCTCTATAATCAAAATAAATATTTATCAGCTACCATTAATTCTTTAGGAATCATAAAAACAACGGATAAGCGTTTCATATAGTTGGTTACATATATTTCTAGCTTCTAGGAATATGAAAAATTTAAATGACTGAGAGGCACTTAAATATACATGGAGATGCTATTTCTAACAGAGACATTGTAATTTTACTGTCGTAAATATAAAATTCACATTCGCAAGATCGGGTTATGAGCGTCAGGTTTCAACCAGTGGCAGCGCTAATACGGAACCCCCGGAATCGGGTTTTTTTCATGCAGACAAAAACTATAACAGATAATAAGCATGACGCTTCGTAATTAAAAATTGGCATTCACTATAAAATCTACAATAATTTGAAACCGTCCATGGGTTAGATATGTAACTGTATTACAAACCATCGAGTGGTATTTCACACGAAGCACTTTTGGAACGATCATGGGCAATGTCTCGTTTTTTAAACTATAAACAGTATATTACATCCTCTTTTAACGTCATTCAAGCTATTCATGTAAAAGACCGGCATAGAACAAAGCATGAAATTCATAAATGTGTCGGAATATCGCAATGATGGACTAGAAGAAACAGTTTACCATGATCATAATGCAGATGTGCAGTTGCACCGGAAGTATATACGTACGTACACGTGAGTAACTACATATGCAGTGTCTATAAAGTTAGGCTGTGTTCATATTGCATCCGATCCGACCCGATTTCTGTTCACACTGCATTTGACCCGAGCGGATACGACATGACCAAACAATACCTACCGCATACGTATTTGTCTATGTATGAATGTGTATTCTTTCACACTACACACTGTCACAGACAAAAATAAGTGCATAAAAAAGGAACGCAACAAAATTCGTTTATAAACGAACGCAAAATATCATTATAAAGTACGACAAATGTTGACGTTTACATTCGTTTGTTATGCAAATAAAAACATCATCCTAGCAAAAACCCGAAATGGTAAGACTTTGCTAGGAGAGTTATTTGCATAACGAACGAACCTAAACTCACGTCGACTATAAGATATTGCGTCGTATAAACAAGGCTCCTTTATGCACTATTTGTCTGGACATTTATATACACACTACATAGAGCATAGCGTCATGTGTGTCATGTCGGCCGCTCAGTCAATGGCAGGTGAACAAATAGGGGCGTCGAAGCAATATGAACACAGCCTACTATCGACGCTGCATTTAGTCTAGTTAGTATTCTGCACATATATAATATCGGTAAGAAAATTTCTCGTCTGGATATCCGACACATTAGTTCAGCTACTCTATGCACAGTAATAGTTAATAACGTTAAGGAAGAGAATATAATATACTTTATAGTTAAAAAACGAGACGCCCCATAAATCTGACCTGCCATTGAAAATACCACTCAAGTAATACATATATATCAAGTTCAGAGAATATTTAGATTATAGTAATGCCAATTAGATAGAGCTATGCCTTATATATCTGTATAGTTTTATATGAAAAAACCCCGATTGCCGGTCCTAGTGGGAAACCTAGACCCAATTCTACAAATTAAATTATATTACGACAGTAAAAAACAATGTCGTTGCAACGTGTCATGAGCCTCTCAGTCCAGAGATCATACCTAGAAGCTAGAAATTATAAGACCGACTATATAAACGCTATCCGTGTTTAATCCTAAGAAAAGACTAGCGATAATATATTGATATAGAGAGCTAATGCCTACGACAAGCGTAAGAACAAGATTATCTTCTCGAAGATAGACACCGCTAGCGTCAAAATAAGAAGCTCACAGAATACGTTAGTATCATAGTGTGGCGTATCTAGCACTTTTATTTGCTAGTTAAACGTAATGAGTAAACTAGCCTCATATTGTAACCTAGTCCGCGCTTGCTTAAGACTAGTTATGTTGAAAATATAACTGTCCTAAGCGCGAATATTACCGTATAGTGAAAACGCTATTACGTAAAAAATATTCGTTGTCTAGCCCCACTAGTCTCGTAGTCTCGTGCCTTGCAACTTTCGCATAGATGTCTCGCTACCCTGTACTGTACGACGCCTGCAGCTGTTGCTATTTTTGAGAAAAAAAAAAAATTCGAACCGAAAATCCTCCTGTAGTATACCTTGAACCTCAGCCCCTACCAGCAATATTTAATTTTTTTTGTGAGAGTAGCTGAACAAGCGTTAGTAGTGCCGATCTCCTGACCTTAAAAAAAACGTGAGCCATCCACTGTAGATTTTTGTGCCAACATCACTTCCAACTCTGCCACGCCTGCGTCGCAGATAGCGTACTTGCATGTGAGTGTTCATATCTGCGACAAGTGCGCGAACTTGAATAGCCCAGACTGTATGTTTACTTTCGTAGAGCGACGCCTCTGTTGCACTGCGTAAACACGCAGAACAGCAGTTTACAGTTTTATTCGTGTCTAAAAACCAGTTGTCTCTTTTTGCATTATCAAACATTACACACATTAGAACTCTTTTGTTGTTCTCTTATTCCCCTCTTGAGTTATTGTGAGCTTACCGAAATAGATTATCTTTTCTTTCTCCATACTATACACCAACTCTTTGCATTTACTGCGGTGGCAATAATTTCCGTTTTGGTACTAATAGGAAACCGGGTTTTATTCGGCTGAAAGTAACTACTATATGTCAAGATGGGCGCGGTGGACGTCTCGTCAAGCGGCGCTCATCATGAACATACAAAACTTTTTAAATGTATACCTCCCTGGATTAATGTTTTTGAAATTTTGAACATTTGGTGTCCAACGAGCGCCTTTGTCGGTATTTTTGAATTGTGATCAACGTGGCACATTGGTGTCAAGCGAACAATGCGGACTCCGAAAACGCGACCCATCCTTGAATCCGTGCTTTAATAATAAAGGTAGTCTCGTGGCACAAATTGAGGCTGATGCGGGAACAGTGTGTTGTGAAAATGTCTGACAAGAGCATTTCGTTTTGCTAAGATTTATCGATAGTGTGAAAGCACTTTCCTGAGGAAGTATACGGTTAACGTGGCGAACCCCAACTGTTGTTGTTGTATATTTTTGGAATCCCCCCCTATAGTGAAAAAGTGGGGTGTCACATTGGAGGTTTCGAAAGGCGGTTTGGTCGGCTCGGCGCACTTTGGCGAACATGCAGCGATAGAGATGGGGTCCTGATATGGTGCCGAACCCCTCCCGCCTTTCTTGTAAGTGTAAGAGGATACAGTCATCCTTAAAAGTATTGTGCAGTCACTGTTTCTCGTTGCCGTCGTGGTGAAAGGCAGAGTGTGCATTAGCGGAGGTACCCCGGCCTTCATAAATTACTTTCGGTATTGTGGGGTCCACGATGGGGTCAACGCTTTGAAATTTTTATGGCGATTGGGAGAATCAGTTAATTGTGACGTTCGGTTATTGAATGAGCTTTTCAAGTTTGCACAACGTTTAGCGCTACAGTTTTGCTGGGTATTTTTTGATTAGTTTTTGCATGGTTCTATGATATCTTGAAGATCTATAAGGAGAAAAATACGAAAGAGTGGAGTAGAGAGCCTTAAATGTGCAGCTATTTCTGGCAGTTATCTTAAGAAGAGTTCGGAATAGTGAGTGTTTGTGAAAATTGACGGGTAGTTTCTGGTATTTTGCGATATAATTTCTAGGATACCACGAGGTTTTTTGTCGGCCCCACTATTTTATTTTATATTAATGGTGTTTGTTGCGTAACAAATTATTGCTAAGACTAAAACTGTATGCAGTCAAATACTAAATTATATTTTGAGTTTTTCAGAATTATTCATGAAATGTGTCTTACCGTAATAAGATTTAGATCATTTGTTGTTGTCACTATACTGCTGTGTCATAAAATATACTGTTCTATTGTTGTGCGTTTTGTTATAAACGGCACTTACTATTGCTATGTAAATAGGGCCTACGGTATCGTTTAATATATTAATAGTACCGAACATTTCTAATCTTGTACTAAACCTTTGATGACTTTCTATTCTTATTCTTTTGAGGTTTTTACAAAAAATACTGTAATTAGTTTCAGTTATACGGTAAGCTCGTTTTGCCTAAACTGAAATATTCTGAAATTTGGTTTCTGTGAGACTACAAGATACAAACTTGAATCAGTAAACATTTTTGCACAAAATTATTCAAAATTCCCACCTTTGTCCTCAGCGTTCATCAGTTTTAAAAATTAAAATTTCTGGAATTTTTGTCATCGGCTTTTTTTGGGATTTTGGATCTATTTTCGATAAGGAATTATGTTGATAACTGCGATGATTTCTTCGTGGTGCGGTGAGTGCGTCTAACACACGGAGATCAAAGTCCGCTAGATTGATTAATCATCATAGTAGGCTTAAATTTGAATTTTTTTCCTATCGTGGATTAAGCGCTTGAAATCTACCGGAAGTGTAGTTACTTCCCGAAAGTATTAGTTTTTAAACAACGTCTGACCGAGATTAAACTGGTGGTCTAAGGGATAGGTCTTAGGGATTTTTATCATAATCAAATCCTAGCAATTCGAGTCCTACTGTTTTCTTATCCTAATGTCGTAAATAATTATGGTAATAATTGACATCTTAATTTTCTTCCTATTTTTATTATTGGCAAAATGGAAACAGGCAATTTCTTGCCGGAAGGACGGGAATTAGGTTGAGGTCAGTAGACCGATTTTAAGGGCAGACAATACTGCTCTAATGTTACTGGAGTCGGCGAAACTTTGTGCAGCCTCTACCCACCACGCCGTGCGCCCCTGTTTGCCTCTGCAGACAGTTTGCTTTCGGCTGGCGCGTCCTGAGCGGTCTAAGACGCAGAGAGATGGTTTTTGTTCTTTTGCACTTTACAGTGGACACCGCCGTAAGCTGTGACCAACCCCCGAATGATGGGTGATACGCCTCCCACTGACCGGCCCCATCTTATTATGATTTGCTGGGGTTGGGGGACCATTTTGTGGCGCGTCCACGTGGTCCCAAGATGATGAAGATCGCTAAGCGCCATTTTAGTATACCACGTGTTTTCCGGGGCTGAACGGGTCACACTTCCGGTGACCGGGAACTTCGGGCATAAACCGATTGCACACGCGGTTTGCGTCGTGCGCGGCAACATGAGCAACCAACGTAGGCCGTGCCGCTGATGACCTCAGCGATTGGTG
>JASANE010014760.1:0-40816 GCA_030248225.1 Trileptium ribeirensis
AAAACCGTTGTTTTTCATCTACTTGTAATAACTAATTTTGCAGGGTAGGACGGCGCAGCCATATTTGTTGCTGGTCTCTCATCGCACGCTTATTACACTGCAAAAACAACGGGACAGGACACGTTTTTAGTTAATTTCCGATCGTTTTTTAACCCTATGTTCATAATTTGATCCAAGTTGGACTAAAATTTAACGGAAATTCAGTGAAAACTTCATCATGATTATGGATTAAACAGAGCGATTATTGACTCAACGTTTATGTAGTGTGCCACTTCTGCTTGCGCATTCGCCGACATTAAAATTTAGCACGAATCCTAAACTAAGTATTATAAAATTAATAGATAAATACATTAATAGTAAATTAGATACTAGTCATATATATGAGCATTTTACTTCCACATTAATCTACTGTAACCGCATGATGAAATCCTAAAACAACGATACAGCCCGATAACAAGAGTGGATTAAACCCCGCTTCAAAAAATAATATTAGTTATATCAACTACACTGAAGGCTACATTTGTTACTATAGTCGTAATACTGTTCGTTTATTCCACCAGGTTGTATGTTATAGTCATCTCTATATTTTGTTTTACAGCACACTTGCTATCATATCCTATATGGGTTATTCTTATACGGAACTTTTAGACGTTTAACCTGTGTCGGCTACATCACTAGAAGTATCAAAAACGCGTCTAAAATTTCAGTTTTGGTCCTTTTTGATGGGAAGATGATTAGCAGTCCGATATTCATCAACCCACTCTCTTCCCATTAGTCTATTACGCCTATGAACAGCCTCGTGTTCTCAATGTCTTTGATGAGATATTGTTAATACATGTAAATAATATATATTTGGAAGTAAGTCTTAACTGTGTATTTCATATATTAGTCACAAATTTGGCTAGCGTTGTACAAACTCTTGACGGCACGCCCACTTGAACCCGAAACGTTTGCGTTAGAATTGTGCTGTCTGACCACTGAACTGTTGCGACACTGTTGCTCGGATCCTAAGGCTCCCCACAACGCGAACGAAAAAAAACGCACTCAAACTCATGCTACGCAACGAATTGATTTAGTGCATTACATTGTTCTGTGTTTAGTTGCACCAGGGCAACTACATGAGGTAAAGGGCTAATGATTGACTATCATGTTGAGTTTTTCTTACCAAAATAGCTATAGTGTTAAATTGCAATAACTAATATAATATGATAATGATAGCATCCAAGCTCACCACAAATATGCACCCTATATATCTACAGTTACATAAGCTGATGGCAGGTTTCGTGTACGATAACAAATATTTGGAGCAAAATGTCATGTTAGGTTAGGTTAAGCTATGTAAATGCAAACATTCAACAATGTATGTCGCAGATAGTTTAAAAGCTTATTACTTTGCAGTCGTAACCTGTAGCCGGTGTAACAGTAGTATTCATATATTGTTGTCTTGTCGACATTACTGCCGTTTTCGTTGGGGTGGATTTTACCTCGGACAGCTCACTATAAATGGCGGTTCGCCGGAAATACTTAAAAATTGTATTTTCAGGTGCTCTACCCAAAAACACCAAAATATTCCATGCTTTGCCACATCCTCACATTTTGAGCCAAGATTCCAGCATGTCAGTTGCCTTTTTCATCAATGGTTGACAGAGTGCGAAGTGGATGAAAATAATTGCCTTTTCCAATTACAGTCCATTCTCACAGTTAAAGACAAATTTTATAGTAATGCCAGTGGAAATCCAGTTTAATGGATTGCAGATTCTACATTTGAAAAGGAATAGTATTCGACGGAACTTAAACTTGGATATTTATTGAAGAATTGAAAGACGTCACAAGTTGTCAAATGATCAGGTGCCGATAAAAAGCGGAGGTGTGCATTTATCATTTTATTTTATTGTATAAAAATAAAGAATTAAGTGTTTAAGAAACTTTTCCCGCGGCGCCGCATTGAGTTGTTTTGGTGAGGGTCGTGTACGTTAGCCGCTATACTATTTTAGAGTTGTTGCTCGGCTTCTTAAGGACCTTCGCAAACCCTGGGATCAAGAACGCACGTGCAAACGCTTACCACCCGACAAACTCTGTTATTGTATCGCGTCCCAATGCAAGCTGTTACGTATGACTCTATGCGGGAAGGGGATATTTGAGCTTTTAGTCTAACTTTTGTTTATCTTTTTCCCGCATGAATTATTATGTATTTCGTAGAATCCTGAAGAAACTTTTGCCTGGACGGCGGATTGAGCCTGGCTCGGTTTGGTGAGAGCCTTGTACGTTAGCCACTAAGCGGGCTATTTAGGTACAGTTGCTCTGTTGTTTAAGGAACCTCACAGAGCGAGCTAATAACTTCGCATGTTAAAACTCTCGTCGCACTGTAAACTCTGTTAGCGAATTGCGTCCCAGTGCAAACTCGAAATACGGCTAGAAACATGTTTGAAACAAAATTCTTGCAAGATTAATGTGATTATTTGTGAAATAATCTTGGCTATTCATGTCATAATTTTATAAGAAAGAGTCTTTAAAACACATCCCACAAATAAGCAAAGTACCAGTCAGCATGTATAGGCGATGTATTTAGGTCATAATCCGTATAGCGGGATTACAGATCTTCGATTCCATTAAACTTGCACTTCTAATATCAAAATTACTGGGTTTCATTCCATAATAATTACTGGAAGGATGTTATTTAAAATTCCATGAGACTGTATCAATCAACAAGTTTCAATGAGGGCACACGTTTAGACTAAAACATGCCATTCTACTAGACACAGATATTTCCGCAACTATACGTTCGATACACCGTTTAATTAACATGAAAGTATCATGTTAAATAACTTACATTTTTCACAATATATTTTTGCAATATTCCACGTATTTATAATAGCATATTGGCTGATAACTACACTAGATAACAAATCAATCAATCATCGTTCATTTGTATAAAGTGTGAGCTGTGTACCGATTTCAATTATATGATAAAATCAGCAGATCTAGCTTTGAATTGTTCTTTATAATGGCAGGGAACAATACTATTTGGAATTAAATGGATTAATAAACACTGTACTCTTTAGTGCAATGATTGACAAAATAGCTGATATGCAGCTTGGGTTTGGCGTTGTTTCGTCGCCGTTCCTTGAAAGTTTAGATAAAATCGTTGTCACATAATTTATCCATACCATTTGCGGTGATACTATACCAGGCTAACGGATATTTTTAGTAAGCCAGGCCCTTCGGCCGCGTCGGCATTGATAATAGAGCGAATGGAAATTTATAAACTATGCCATGTCCGACTCTACGGCTGGTCAGCTTTGCTGGGGGCATGACCACAAAGCGACATATGTCAATTTATCCTGTTTATAGTGTTGTAAAGACAGGCAGATTGATACGAAAATTGGCTAGAACACAAGGAATGTATGTGGGAAAGCAAAATAAGCCGTTATGACCGAGAAATTTGCTTACCAAATACTGAGCTAACTTAAGCTACAATTTTTTCACCTATTCAGTGACTTGATTTATCCACACAAACGCACTTTGACGTATGTGTGTTGCCTACATGTGTTCAATAACCTATTTCAAATATTATAATATAAACTATTATGGAAAATTTCTGGGGTTATATCAAAAAAGACTGTTACCAATCTAGCAACACTTATCGAAAAATAAGAACGTAACCATGACATTCGGAAATGTTTAAGAAAGAACTACAATACATTTGTTTGATGCATTACTCATGACATAGATATTGGATACAGTATTGCCATGTCTACCACAGATAGTCAATAATAGGTTCATAATCGACATTATTTTCTCGAAATCTGGAAATATTTTTCTTCTAGTTTTCAGCGACTGGAATGATTTTGACCATGTGAGTTTAGCATTTTTGCATGACTTGCATGCTTGACGAAACAGCTATGTTATTAATTGCACACTATTATATTGCATCACAGAGAAATTATGGTTGATAAAAGGCAACCATGTTTTTAGCCATATCTCCCTTAAATCATGTTTTGATTAAAAGCGATGCAAATGTTATGGCACAATCATGTATGACAACCTAATTTATGCCCGCGTAACAAATTTGGTTTGTTCAGTTATGCAGAGCAGCCTGTTTTCCACTTTGAAAATCTCCGATTTTTTGACGCAATCATAGTTCACATGTAAAAAAATTTTATATAAAAACTTACTTCAACCGCAAAAATATTTTTGTTACTTGATTCCTACATATTGGAATCGAAAGAACCCCGAGGAATCTGTTAAGATCTCACGCGATTGTTGCGTTACAACAGCCATGGTTTGAAAATCAAGAGAAGCCTCCAAACCGAAACGCGAGCTAATTAAACAGTTCATGAAGTTGCTTCGAAATATCCAGTAAGGTATTGACATCAAAATCTGCATTAACACTCAAAGTCATATGATCTTGTGTAACGTGTTCAGAATTTTTAATATAAGGAACTTTATCTGTGTAATGTAATCTAAGCATATTTTTATTAAACTAGCGTTCATTTTTTCGACAGAGAAAAGCATAGAAACGCACGAAAAACTAAGATTTATAATTCTAAGCTAGCCTCTTCGACAAACAGAACACTTACTGAGGACTAGCACGCATTCTTTCGCAAAACCTTCGGGACATACAGTAAATCACGACCAGTGGAGCCGTACTGTTATATCGAGTTCTAGAATAGCTCCACATGAAATATTATTCTGTTCTGCAAGAAGATCTTGAGGAAATATTTTGCAATGCATTGTAGTTTTTCCACCGGAGCATCCCAAAACGATTACATCCTCAATCCTCAAGACAGAAACAAACATTTTTCATATTACTTTTCAAATCAATTCAAAGACAGCATTTTTTTTAACCTCACTCCGTTTTGGTTTGCATTATTTGTGTGCAAATATACACTTCTTTGAACAAGATAATTTTTGCCCGCTGTGCATAACCTCAGCTTAGCAAAACCAATCGGCACATTGAGGTATGAATTTCGTTCGCTTCTCGCATGGGGCTGTCAAATGAATGGCATCGCTTCTATTTTAGACTAAAATAGTCGTAATCGATACCGTTTATATTATATTGATAGGAAAGAGCTCACAAAATAATTCAACCTAACTAAAAACGAAGATGTACAACAAACACCGACATATAGTCGCTTACACTGGAACTAAATATGTTCGACATTTGTTAATGTTGTATACATACACCGCGAGCATATCTGATATTACTTACCACCCAATTGTTGGTGGTCATAAATGAAAAAAGCCGGATTGTGACTTGTACATATTCTCTAAATATTGCCTCTGCGAAATCAATTCGCTTGAGTCAAATCGATTCAGATATAACAAAGCTGACAAGTGATAACACTCAAATTTTGTCTGAAGAGTAGAAACATAAACACCCAGATTTTGGTCTCAAGGATAGCAATGCTTAACACTTATATCTAACTGGAAATGATATATGCAATTGGCTATACTTTCGACGTGCACTTCACTCAGTTAAATAAATTTGTTCCAAATTGCGTATTACATTATAATTTATATATATCTAACAAATACTAGCCGTGCAACAAACAATTACTACTTTTTAAAACGCTATCCTGGTTTGTATGATTATAGATTTTGTTGTTTATCTCATTTAATACTGTATCTATACATTCTTAAGCATACGCTTACTTACAGTGTAAGATAGCACACGGGAATATTCATTGTTGAATGCAGCAACAACAAGGATCTAACCTGGTTTTGACAAATAAATACCCAGAATTAATTAAGGTAAACACAGTGGTTAAATAATTATATAAATATTACAAATTTTATATTTCGTAGTACATAAACACATAATGTCGAAGCTGTAATATAATGAACTCAAAACAGGGCAAAACTTAGCAAGGACTGTGACTAGTAGATTATACTCTACCCACTGATTGCCTAAATTTATCTCCAAATATAGCCTATGCCTTGTCTGTGTGAAAAATATTGCTCCCTAGCGATTTCCGCCATCTGAATCCCGGGTAAACAACTATATCGAATCATGAACATAAAAATATTTTCACTGTGCCGATGCCCGATGCTATGGTTTGAAAAATTCACTTAATGCTTCATTGCTTTTTGCATCTAATTTACAATAATCACGCCTATCTGAGCTAGATCATTTGTATCGACTACAAATAAACTTTGTCAGGTTCTATGTCTGCTCGACACTTTGTAGAGCTGATAACATGACACCTATATGCTTTAGGTTTATATTGTCTAGAGCTTGAACATTTTTTACATTCTGCTATTGACACCGGTTCTGCTACCATTGTGTTTCGATTGGTGCGATAGTTTACATATTTCAATCCATTTTTGGTTGAACTACCTGTCTAATTCATCATCATCGCTGACGAAAGATTAATATTATTTATTTTAAATACAATGGAAATTAGACTAGTTAGTTAGGCTGTAAGTAAAAAATGTAAGTACTTCGTAAAATTCGTATATATACATATAGAATACAGTTTAGTAGTTGTAGTTTTCCTTTTTGAGAAACGTTTCACAGCAGTTTGACAACATTCTAGGTTTATGCCGATATAATAACAAAAGGAGCGTATGAAAAGAAGCCATTTATGAGGTACCATCATTTATGGGTAGTCCGTGCACCACCTGCGCTGCATCTGCGCTCCTTTCTGAAATATTATAGAAAAGTAAAGTTCACGGTTATGTTCGAAAGGTGCGTTTAAGCTGTACCTCCCCTATCGCATTCCGTGCTCCTCCGTGCAAACGCTTCTGGTGTTATCAGAGTTGTCAGAGATATAATACTTGCATCTAAAATTGTTTCAAACAGTTTGAGACTAATGGCCCTTCCTTGCGCAGTATTCGGGCACTTCTGAGTTCTGCTTTGAAAAATAAACGGAAATAGTATTTGTTACAAAGCCCATTTTTAGATACGGAAACCGCACCCGGGAAACATGCATCATCTCTATTAAGCCATGCTCACTTTTTCCCTGAAAACTTCTGCCAATTAGCCCTGAATTTTTTTCATTTCGCCCAATTTTTGCTCATGTTTTCTCGGCTTTTGCCTATTTTCGTCAAAATTTTCCGCGCGCCTGGGGGAGGGCGAGAGAAGGGAAGGAGGACAGGGAGAGTACGGAAACTCAGAGGGGATCAGGCTACCCTGAGCGATCAGCAACGTGCCGAGGGGGACTATCCCCATGAGGCTCCAACCTCCCCTCAGGGCGTCGCCAATGCACCCAGGGGTAGTCTGATCCCAATATGAATTTGCGTACCCTCTTGTCCCACTATGTGCATGTATTAACAAATTATTAGCAATCACCTTGTAAAAGATTATATATATCACTATATATTAAAGTATAATACCCAGCTCAGGTCGCCCCGCAGAGCCCACCCATCAGGTCCATTTCCTACGAGATATCATATACAAAGATTTTGATATTGTTAGTGATAATTTCATTATCGGGAGGCCGTCCACAAAAATATGGCTTCAAAACTTCTGCAGCTTACAATATTTAGTCACAAGATTCTGCACCGCTCGGAGTTCTGTTGTTTTACCACCTATACCGTTATATCTTTGTGCGGTAATAATACAATGTCTGGAACCTGAAATAATGTGTTTTAATTTTTTTTTGCGTTGCGTTTACTTTAAGTACAAAACACTAATTCGGCAAACAATTGGTTAAACGTCTGTAGATCGTCTGTACGTCGCCAAGAAGTTCACTGACCGGTGGTTCGTCCACTCCTCTTATATAGTTCCCCTAGTTTACAGCTGCAATAAATTTTTTCAACTACCAACAATCAGATCATAATTTTGAGTTGTTGACCACAACTGTGTGTGAGGGCTGCCCCCAAGTTTATATTTCAAGGCAGTGGATGCCCTTGTTGTAAATACTGAATTCAAAGACGAAAATGCCTACGTATTTTAATATATATGTTGTAGGTATGCGAATGGCTGTATGGCTTGTACGCATTATCCTGGAATCAGAATAAATTGTGATAGATAATGTATTTATTGAGATAAACTATTAAAGTACAAACTGCGAAATCACTATTATGATATTTCAACAAAAATTATCGAAATTATATACTTAACCAGTTTTAACTGTTCATTACATTGTATGCATTTGAGGAATTTTATTGAAGTTTTGTGGATTTAAATTTGGTTAAAATTTATTTCGTGCAGCGTTTTTAAAATCACTCATCTGCAGGTATAACCATTATGGTTATACATGGCCAGTTCTATGACTTGCTCAAGTACATGTTTCACAATCAAGCCTAACCAAATTTTGGTATTATCAATTTATGTAGATTGGTTAGCAGTGGAGTGATTTGGTTCAAACTTTTGCAGGCATGTGGTCTAAATGTATGCTGCATATGACAGCGTTTAAAAATAAAACTAAACTTACTACATAAATTTTACACAATTTTAAATTAGACTATTATAAAATATAACATATGTTACTGGATATTCTTAAATTTGTTTCGCGTTTAAATGACGTGTAACGCTTGACCATCAACAAATAAATATCTCTCTTAGTAATGAAGATATTGGGAATTTCATCATTCTGAGATATTATTCAAAAATATTTTGAGAATTAATGTTGCCTGTTTTTTATTCTGTCTGTTTGTTCGATTTATGATGGTTTTCCAGTGGATGCAACAATAGCCGAACATTGTACTATGGCGTATTTGGTAAAGTTTGTGATGGGTGTAAAATTTATTCGCAGTCGCTCCAGGAACCAACGCTGTGAGAATCATATGAATTCAGAATTAAGGCCTGAAAAGATGGCTTATTGAACTTCTGTTAGCCAAGAAGATATGGCAGCAAAGCTTGTAACCATATACGCAGCAACCGGAATCAGCTACATACGTGAATCTCGGAGTGTTAAATACTGCAAGGAAAGTTGGAAGATTTGCATGTTTTATATCGCATAATAATGAAAACATAAAGTTTTATGGTTCAACACTAGAAAGTATCAATCTGATACTTAAAAGCATTAGAATCAAGTTAGCAACAAGATGAAGATTTAAAGCCATCACCGTCATCGATTAAACCAGCCTTTGTTGAGATATATATGTATGCACGGAATTTAGTCGTAATTAAATGTTGCAAGGCAAAACAGCCAAGATTGATATTGTAATTGAGAATAACGGTAAATATACTGCAGTTTTGGCATGCAATATGTAATAAATCTAATGCTCATCAAACCTATTATTTAAGATACATTGTTAAAGCCGGCTTTAGTTTGCATTAATACTATATTAAATGCGACTTCAATCGATGTAATACGATCCGCGTAATGAAGAAACCCATATTGGCGTTCGTCACTCCGCCAATCACAACAAACATAATGATGATTATCTGCATCATGAACCGTTTGTTGATATAATAAATGTGATCAGCTACATGTGTCTTCTCGCTGTTTTTTTTCAAATACAAGCAATGACAGCTGTATTGTACTGTAGTTTTATATTTGCGAACAATTTTATGTTTTTATTTTATTTTATATTTTATTTATGTTACGAAAACTTTTTGTAATTTGATGCACTTAATTTTGTTTCATTATCATTTCGTGCTCTAGGTGTGTTTGAAATATGAAACTTGTGCTTTTCTTTGCTTTTTTTGCCATGATTTTGCTGTAAACCTTTCGTCGTACACAATTAGAGGAGCGAGACAGAAAGAAACCCCGCATTCATACATAGTTAGTCGGTTTTAATTCAATCCATTCAGCAACAAAATAATATGTGACTTGTACATTTTGGAACAAATGTTCTTCCAAAGGCAATATGATAAGTCTGAATTATCCATACTAGGAATATGAGCTCGAAATTTTTTACAAAGAGTGTTTGGGTCTTTTCGGTAATCCCCCCAGCCGGAATTTCGTGAATTTTGAAGTTACAGATAAAATTTTGGTACCAATCGATTCAGCTCGATCAGCTGGTTCAGAAAATATCCACTTTACCCACATCCCTGACGAAATTTTTTTTTTCGATTTTTTGAGGTCCCAATGGTCCTTGGGAACCCAAAATTATTTTTCTTCGGAATATGGTCATATTGGGTATCATTCGACTCGGTTTGATGAGACAAGTGGATTCGTGTGTAATTTTTTGAAATCTACCCCACTGTTAGAAAGTTATGAGGGCCCAAGTAATCTTTAGGGGCCGTACGTTATAACGTGTTTCTAGTATTAAACTGGAAAGCCATAATAAAATTTATTATCAAACAACTAGCTACTTCGCTCTCAGATAGTAATATTTTAAAATGGAAAAGTATTGTAATGAGCAATCCTTCTAATTGTAACGGAAAAGGTATTGTAATGTGTTGGAGCAAAATTAATGTCATTAAAATTTAAATAAACAACCGCACGTTTTTGTAACTGCACTTCATATTTCACCGATAAAAACAAATCTAACAAATCTGTTTCTAGTACATATTTATTTTAATTAATTACCTGATGTAGTCCACAAAAGAATCCAGGCACGCTTCTCAAACGTAGAGATCGGCTACTAGGTACACTTTTATTTTGTGAACTAAAGTAGCCATAAATAGCTCGTTGCTTCCATTAAGAGTTAGTAAGGGGCTTTGGCTGTCCAAAAAATGTCAACAAACGAATGTTTAGAAAATTGGCCTATCCGGAAATGAAGAAACTTCATTATAGTTGCGCGTAAAAGATGAATGATTTCATTGTTTTGCGATATAAATGACTTTTTAGATACAAATTTTTTAACTTCACGAGTTGAGAATCAAAATTGTTAAAAATGTAACATCAAGACAACAGATCGAGAACTTAGTGAAGTATACTGGTATTACGGCCCGTGTCAACTCCAGCAATTTTAACGTAACCCACGTCAACTTTAGGGGCCGGAAGTTATATTGCTAGAAAGAGAACAGCTTAGAGCGTTAAGACATAGTCTAAGCCTTATACAAGCGTTTATATTGATCCGTATTGTTTAGCTTTTTATTATGTACTACCGCAAAATATGTATATTGATCTTTTAATCTTCAGTTACTGTTCAGTAACCTCCGAAAGGTTTGTACGCCACGTTAAAAGGTCAAGACTGATCTCCCACGCGTCGTTACTATATTAGGTTCAGTGAAGTTTCAATGTAGAAATAATTAAAAAACAATTTGTAATTAAAAACGAATATATAGCTAGGTTCGATAGCATTTGGAGGATGCGCAAATAATAAAGAAACAGCTCCTACATAGTTGATTATTTCTCGTAGTTCTCTTGCAACAATACATTCCGGGTAAGAATAATTAGCCCTGAGTTTGCCAAAAAATTGCTCGATATTCAAATTAATTCGAGCAGCAAAGGCTAAACCATTGTTTTGTGCAACCTCTGGAGTATATTTCGTTTGATGCTATATAGTGAATTAAAACATGATTCAATTAATACAACGAATATAAAAGGCCAGTTAGTTTCATTATTTCCATTCAATTATGGCATACAATGTATTATATGGCATAGTTAGTTTTATTTAGCGCTTCGACTTATGAATATTCTTCTTGTAATAGATGCACATATTGGCGTAGGAGGTTACCCCTGAGGACCGAGACCCACATTCCCGATGGCCCGGGCTATCCTCCTAATGTCCGCATCCACTTCCTCCATTACCCGTGCTACCCCCATCCATGACAGGTCACCCGGCCAGCCCTCCTCTGGAGGCGCCTTAGGCACTGAACCCATAGGTGCGTTTCGCGGCGCCTAAGCGACCTCCTCTTTCGCGTCCGCCCGGACTCTACTGTGGGATGCCGAAGGCGTTCCACCTCGAGGGGTCTGTTACCCGCTGGGTCCTCGGACGTTGAGTATGTATGCTACTTGTCATACGTTTGCTTATAACGGATACCATTACGTAACGGCTCACGGAGTCTTGTCACATTTGCCACATATACACTTGTTGGACTTACTTTTCGTATTATATATCAAGAATCATTGTTTTTTAGAAAATGTTACTTACGTTCATAAAGTGGCCAAGAGCATGGCACGCATTTACCAAACATTCGATCTGGGGTGATATGTTTAAAAACGAAAAGGATAGTATTCATACAGTGAGGCGCCCCTGTTACAATTCTATGACATGCAGGGTACCCCTTGTATAAAAGGCTAGACAAGCTAGCTTCCTTATATTTGTCTTATACTTAACCTACTTCGCTTAAGGGTTAGTCGGTTGCTTCCACTCCCGAATTACCTTTCTTTAAGGATATAACGTTCCGCAATTGAATTTTTCTTGGGCCCAAAATGTACAGACCCATTCAAACTTTCAGCGTGCAACTAAATTGAAAATCTATTCGATCCCAAATCGCACGCACAATTTTTCGGGACGAATCGGATGAAGTAGTGAAAAAATAAATACATATACTTCCACACCCGTAAGGTAAACATATATTTTAATCGTTTACAATTAGATCTGACGCAATGCGAACGCAATTTTAGAGTCGCTCGAAGTTTTCTCAACGCTAGACAAATTGCTCATTGGGTTGTATATATGAAAGGTTAATAAAGTTCTTGGAACTTGTTAGTTAATCCTTTATCTTGCAAATATCACATTTGGTCCCACTGTGCTTTGATCCATTAAAAACAAGTGTTTTGCGTGGAACCAGTGCTTTACAATGCGTCAATCACGCGCTTCAAAGATTCAAAAGTTATCTTTGTTTTTTAATTATTATTGTTACCGTCGCCGTTGAATAAAACGCATCAAAACTATGCTGAATATTAATATATTTCACAAATGAACTTCCAGCAAAAAAATTCTTTCATTGATAAACGCAGTGTTCACAAATTAAGGCGGACACAGTTTTTGTGAAATCTGTCTAAATCTGAAGCCTTAGTGAATGTATAGTGTCAAACTTTGATCAAAATATTCTCACTTTTCAAATCAAAACGTTTGAAATATTTCAGCAACAGGTACTGCTAGGACATCTGTTGGTTAAATGCTACCTGTTTATGTACTGCCCGCAGTACTTTTGTATTTTAATTGTCTATCTTGGTAAGGAAAGAGTACTTAAGGTCTAGTTTGTTTAGATGTATGTTAACGTTCTAATGCAACTGTATTCTGATAGATAGATTTCGAGGGATTTTTTCGAAATTGGAATCGGGAGTGGTGCAGGTTCAGCTAAATGCTTTAGGGTTTACATGAACTGCTGAGCCAGGAAAAACAGAACTAAAATAGTATCAATCTAATTTCAATTTTTGCAATTGAAAATTGCTCCTTCTGTGTTGGTATATATTTTGTGCGCACATATGCAAATAAAATGTTATTTCTTGTCTCAAGTTATGGAAAAAATAAGGGGTATCACGATTTTCTGTTACTTCATACCTTCAGTTTAAAGTTGCTTTTAATGAAAAATAATGATAACAGTTAAATACAATAACATACATACACAACAACAGTTCAATATTTATAAATGGTGACAAAATGTTTATAGATTTATTTATTTTATGAAACTATAGATATTGTATTTTAAGTCTTTTCAACAGCGGATTTTGTCAAAAAAACTTAATTGCGTTAAAAGAATTTACTCCTACGAAACTTTACGAAAAGTTTCGATATAGTTAAACCAGTGTTTCTCGTAGAAACTTATGGTAGATCGCATGAAAACTACAGAACAGATAAAACGGTTGTCTCATAGCGGTATCTTGAAATTTACGGCAGGAAACGAATTTTGTTTGATACGAATAATTCGATGATTTATTTTGTTGTCATGGTGCAATTACATGGTTTTCCAGCCTGGACAGCATTAGTGATAGTTTTGAAGAAGTCTCCTTTGGCAACAGTAAAACAGCCCAAAATACATTTTCTGTAAATATTTTTGCACATATCATGTATCGGTAGTCAATAAAAGTAATATAACGGAATTTTGTCATAAATTTCGTTCAAAAAGTTACAGTTTTAGAAAGTCGATGGTCCCGCTGCGAAACATTTGGAAAGCAGGAATCATGACAATACTGTAACCAAGATTACAAACTCATAAAACTTGCCATACACTTGGATTTCAAATAGGTGAAAAATTGTTTGACGCACCTCAACTAAGCTCGGTATGTTGAGTGATATATATTTAGTGCAAAGTTTCATTTTTTGGAATTTCACGCGTTTCGCCGTAATATATTTTGTAGAAACTGCAGTGTTGAACTTATGTTGCGCGTCTGGTTTTAAGGGTGAGACGAAGCAGCATTTCGATAAAAACAATGTGTGATATGTCTGTATATTGAGTTATCATTGTTTTGTAATTTTATGAATGCGAATTTTGTTATAATGCTTATTATGTTTTTTTTTTATTTTTAGTCCATCAACGACAAAATAAACTAATCAGCATAATATTCAAACGGTAAACAAAATGACAGATCCAATAAAAAAAGAAAAATATTTTTTAATTTTACAATCTTTCGATATAATTCGGGAACCAATATGGAGCTTTAAAATCCCAGGCTGTCGCAGTTCGCTCAACATTATCACGTACAGCATTGATTTTAACTAATTTTGAAGCATATTAGTCGTTGAACAATAAATCATGGCAAACACGCATAATAGTATTCGGTTACATTCGTACAAATTTTGTTCAGTTTGTAGACTCAGTTGTTGATAATTGAATGTAAACAACTATTTTTTTCGAAGATTAGGCATTTTGCTTTATATATATAATCTTTTTTGGATATATTGTTAGGTGCATAATGTATATATATACAATTTGTATGTTATATTTGTGTTGGAATATAGGCAAAACGTACTGCTCATTTTCCTAGAGGCATTTAAGAAATCGTTTTCTTACTCCTTCAAAAATTCAATATTAAAGTTAGCTTCCACAATATCCTATGTCGAAAAGACTATACTATTTTGTGAATCTGATGCGAATTAAAAAGATAAAAATCCATCAACTTTCATGAATATCTGCTATTCATATAAATATAAAAATACTGCACACGCTGGGTTGAATCTCATTTTTTGCAAAATATTTGACGCTGTTTTAAAAATTGAGCCGGTTATGCTCTTAGATTTTCGCGGATACAGTTATGTTCTCTAACAGATCACAAAATATTGGAACATTGCATATTTTAAGTTATTGCATGCGGATAGTGATCTATGAGGCAGAAAAGCACGTATTTCTTTTCTGGCATGCTTTTTGTATACTACTAATGCTGTTTATGTAGCAGCTATGAAAACGAATAGAAAGTTCGCGCTTAGTAATAACAAGTTTATGGGGCGAAATGTCTTCGCAGTATTGTCAGTTCCAAACATGCTGCAAAGTTTAATTTCTAACGTTGGTTCTATGTAAACTCTTATTTTCATAAAGAAATCGATTTCCTACTCCAGTTGATTGATTTCAAAAATTCAATATTAAAATTACCTTGCACATTGTCGTTTTCTAAAATCTATATACTATTTTGTCAAATTGTTTCGAAAAATAAGGTAAAATCCACCAACTTTAACATAATATTTGGGAAGTACAATACTGCTCAAACTGGGATAAATCTCCTCTGTACAAAAAATTAGGCGATATTTTAAAAAATTGAGCTAGCACTGCACTTTGATTTTCCTTGAAAAGGTTATGTCCCCTTACAATAGAAAGAAAAACATTGAAAATTTATGAAGCATTCAAAAAAATGAGGGTTACATAAATCCTTGAACAAATACTTCAGTTTTAAACACATAATATTGCGAGCACATTTCGCCTGCAATATACTTGCTTAATTTATATTCTCAAAAAATGTAATATACAGGTTTAGTACAAGTTCCTTATGCCAAATAATCTTTGGCGATAACCAAATATATAATTTTAAATTTTTAGGTCCTTGTGTATTTTACACTGTGGTTGTATGAGCAATGCTACTTAAGATTTCGTGTATGTCGTAATTACCAAAAAATTAACCTATCGTTTAATTTAGGAAATCCGCTGTGTTCAGCATCAAGAAATATCAAACTCTTATGTACGTTGTTAGCCGCTGAATTATTGCCAATATTGAACCACTTTGTTTATTATTGTGATCTAGTGAGCACTGACATATGCACTGATATATATATATATATATATATATATATATATATATATATATATATATATATATATATATATATATATATATATATATATATATGTATATAGCTTAATGTAAAATTGCGAGCTTAAAAATGCAAATGTGAAAGTTTAGTCTATCCCCGAGTATTAAATTATCAAGCTATTGTTGCAAACGTTTCAGTTTTATTATCGGAAAAATATCTAATTTCAGTGACATGAACGCTGGTTTTCAGTTCAAAAGTATGTGATTATAGTATTTATCATTTATTTTTCACAACTCTTATAATGCACAATTGACCGTTGCGATGGCGTCGAATATTCGTATATAATTCATGCAAACTTGCAAAAGTACCACTATTTTCGTCCAGCTTATATTTATATTATGATGGGTTTTATTGCTTTCATATTGTAACCGGGCCATTTTGTCTTACTACGGAACCAAACTTAGAAATTATTAAAACAAGTTAGAAATTTAAATCACAATTATCTATATAAATAAAAAACCGATCTGATATATGATATGTTGTACTGTGAATGAATTATATTAATAGACGTCAAAGTCAAAGTTCTGGAACATGGCCATAATCAAATTACACGTCCTAAAAGACGCAATGAATTGTTTTGTATTTCATAGCCAAACATAAACTTCAGCCAAATGTGAAATATTATATTTTGCACAATAGTAGCAGTCCCATTCTACACAGCGAATTATCTCTTTACCGATAGTTAATCAGTGTTATTTGCATGACTCTTGTGCGAACTTTGAATGAAGAGCTAAGCCGAGAACTATGAAGTCGAATATTCCTGCGCGTTTGTGAGGCAATGAAGGTATATAATTTTCCTTTTTTATAATTTTTTCCCTGGACGAAAGTCGTAAAAATACTAATATGAAACTTTATTGAAATTTGACGCTTTTCTCGAGCCACAAGCCGTTATGACCCAAATTAGTCTTCCTAATAAACAGATGTGAATGTTAAACTTAAACGGTCCTTAAATTCCCACATGTTCTACGAAATATGTCCCGTAATATCTGCGTTTAATAAAAAAATTTGACTTAGTAAAAAACTTTTTTTCCAATAAAATAAATATTAAACAATAAAATTTTGAGCGTTGGCGAAAAAACACTGGTTGCCAATGTGCCACTATCTGAATTTCACCATATGCATAAAAAGGCTTACAAATTAAAGGTTACACCATAAACTGCAATAATGCCATTCAACGTTACGTAATTAGACAACTATGTTAACATGAGAACGGTATGACTGATGACAAATGTGGCAGCTACGCTGTGGTAGTTTACTGGTGTCTTTGATTTGTAGTGTTGGTTTTATGGGTTGCCATAAGGAGAATAAGAGCTAGTATCATTACCCCTGAAGCAACATACTTTCACACCTCCCACGCCGAACGCGAACGGAAAATTTTAGCAATTATGACATAAATTAGAAAATTTTGAAAGAAAACTTATGAAAAATGAAAACCATTATGAGGTAAAATTGCAGAGGACGGGGAAAATAGTTAATAATTATCTCGTTTGCTCTACCCGACATCCGAACTCCTCTCATCCCAGCTTCAACCATTTAACGCCATAAGCAGACGGATTTATGATTAGTTTGATATGTGCCGTATAGACATAAAAATGAGTTGATGTTAAATACAGACCCAACGGTATTTATCTGGTAAAACAGTGAACCACATCAAAAATGAAACGGCATTGAAATAATAATTTCATAGTCAAGATCACCCAGAATTGCTAAGTTAGTGACCTTACGTGTTCGATAAAATTGAAACCTGCCAATCTTTTTACGCAATGGAGGCGCATATCAAAGCTAGTCCACCAAAAATGATCTGATGTGCCGGAGTATAACGATAGGGTATACATTTAATTTACGCTCCGCAGGGTTACTTTGGCAGTAGGTGTATATTCAATACTGCTAAACATCTGTTGTTTATTAGCTGTTCTTACACTACGAAAACGAAGCATTTATGTGAAGCCTATCTTAACTTCTTACAACCTTGAGACAGGTTTCGCATGTCAAAAATTTTTTAAAAAGCTTACTTTTCGAATATTTAACTAAATCTCGAACTGTTGAGTTAAGCAGGGTTCTGCAACACCATTATTACAGTTTTGGCACATTGGTTTCACCAATATATATTAATTTGATGATGGATTTTAGTGAAACGCACCATAAGTATCAGACAAATTTAAGGTAACATGAACTCATTGTTAATATCAGTTATGGGGTAAAGGACGCTTGTGTCAGTGGAAAGGCGCGGAAATTCGCTGAAATTTTGAACTAAATTTGCCACAAAACGGTAGGAAGATGTAAACTGAAAAATATATTAAAAATGAGACCAGCCAAGGTCATCAGGTATTTTATGATGTCACAAATTAGAGATTTCACATTACCTGCAATTTCGTACAAGTGATACCGAAAATCCTGATTCGAACAGTTAACAGATTATTTTAAATGATGATTCATCAGTTCTCGTTCACGAAGAGAAGATTGTGCAACGAAATGTATGCTCGCGTACACGAAAAATCTAAGTATCATTGTACTAAATCTTATTTCAATAAAATCGGTTAATCGATTTCACACATACTCCTGCTGCAAATAAAACTAAGTTTTTATACCGTAAAATGTCCAAAAAAATTATTTAACCATAGAAATAACACGAGGTGTACATTTGTAAATATTTATCTACCCCGACATCGCTTTAAGTATCAACTTTTGGATCCGACCATCCATTGCTGAGTTATGGTAATTAAAAGCTTTCCAATTGAGCTATGTGATCTTAATTGAATTCTAATACAAAGCCCTACGGTTCTTTACCATTAGCCCCTCCCAGCTCGCATTTGCCCAAAAATGGTCCGATTCTGTAAATTTTGGTATTATTGTGATTCTCGAGATTTCCCCTGATCATTTCGACCAAAAAATTTAATTTTTAAAGTTTTAGATATTTTCGATTTTTTCGGGTCCTCCGTTAGGAACCCAAAAATTTTTTTCTTAAAAATAGGATTTTTATCGGTTAAAATAATTCGACGCAGTTTGAACGAGCTGAGTGTAATGTTGTTATTTATAATGGGATCCGATAAAAGCATCCTAAGTTATGGCCAAATACTGTTCAATTGCTAAGCCTCTTAGCCTCCGATATTTTTGGCCATAACTTAGGATCTAGTTACCAGATCCCGGTGAATATAACACCATTCGATTCAGCTCGTCAAGAAGCGTTGAACGGAGAGTAAAAATACAATTTTTAAGAAAAAATTATTTAGGGTTCTCAAGGGGGGACCCTCTGGACCCAAAAATCTTAAATTTTAAAAATTCGATTTTTTGGTCGAAATGATCAGGGGAGGTCTCGAGGATCACGAAAATACCAAATTTCCAGAATCTGACCATTTTTGGGCAAACGCGGGGGGATAATGGAAAAGAACCGGCCCTACTACCTACCGTAGTTACGAATACGTACATATTACTAATCGTTAGTACAAAAAGGGCGTACTTAGCAACCCCAAAGCTTCCATTTGGTGGTGGGTGGCTTGGCTCTGCAAAAGGCTCGACTGAAGTGTTATAAACTGAAAAAAATTAACGAATTAACTTATATCGTCCCAGTGCAATATTGTTTTAACAAATCTCGTGAGAGCTTTGAAAATTTATATTGCATAAAATTTGCAAAAAATGTTCAAAAAATTTATTGCTCGATTCGTCAGCGATTGGATGGAATTTAAGATTTGTGATAAATATCAAACATTTAAAAACACACAGCCCAATAAAGCACGGTATGCTACGTTATGTTTGCGTTAATATAATGTAATATGCTATTTTGTAAGATATAAAACTCAAACTAAATGTGCAACATAAATATTGTGCAAGTAAATTGAAAGTGGCCTCAGCAACCATTCTATTGCGTCAATCAATCTGTTAATCAAAAATTGCTGTTAAGAAATATATGCGTAATTTGGTTCAGTTTTTTCAAACAGAAACTTCTGCAAAGTCAAAAACAATTGCCTGAAATTACTCTTTACGTTCGAACAAATGTTAGCCATTTCAAATTTCCAGAAAAAACGTTCAATGATGCTGTCTCAATATTGACACTTCTCTGTATACACGCACAATTTAACGTTATTTTGATGCGAATTTAATCTGTTTAACTCAAATTTTACAAACTTTCATTGACAAAAAAAGTTTGAGGTAAATTTTCCTTAAATTTTCGCTGCCACAAATTGGCTCGATGTCTATTGCAGAGCAGCTTTTTCTGGAATAATTTTGGCTGAGTTTTTATTGACCTACTAGCATTCGGTAACAATATTTACTCGAAATACCAAAATGGGTATGCCGATAAATGGAGGTTAAGTTTTCTTCTGCAAATATTTAAATTGGTGATGTATGAAACTTCACCAAGAACTTTCGCAGTGTCAGCGGCATACTACGAAAAAGAAAAAAAGACAATCGAGACGTACAATAAAGGTTTAAAAATATTACCAAGGTGAACACCATATTGGTACTAAATGCCCTCTTTGGGCAAACTAATTTTCATACAAGTTTCGGGCAGCTAATTAACGTGACAACCGCCATTTTAAACCCAATGTTATTATCAGACAACACAAATAATATATTCAAGTAGAATATTTTTTCAAAGAACTTCAATAAGATGTAAACATTCATATTTCGACATTGTAAGCTTGAAAAACATTTCAACAATAATTATTACTTGTTGTAGTCAATTTCACGCTTTTGTTAGACTGTTTCGATTATTCGAATACATAGATCCGAAACTAAAGTCGGGACATTTGATAACAAATCGACCAAGAAAAGTTTTTCACTCTTATAGTCATTTTATTTTGTCCTTGGCGTCTATTTAAAGCTGTGATGACCAAAGTGCCTGTCTTTTGGTTGACAACATACAAGCTTTTACAACACATTGGGAACCATTCGTTCGTTCGTTTTTGAAACTCAAAATTAAATTTAAATAGTTGTCGGCGCTGCCCGTTGTGACATGTCGGTGACTTTTTATACTCTTTCATTTTTTTGTTTTGACTGGGTTACGAAAGAATCACACTTCAATACAATGACTTATTATGGTCTACACATTTAAGTAGCATTTACTATTGTTATTATTAAGAGACAATGATAAAATTTCCAAAAGAGTATGACACTCGATCATACTCTTTGCCATATCCGGTGATGCGGTTGTTTTTACGTCTACCCCCCGCCGGGACCCCCAAAAATGTTTTTCGTGGGCCGTCGACTATCCAAAGGTTCTTTTTGGATATACACAGCCCTTCAAATGGTTCTTATGGGTCTAAGTAACAATAGAGGTAGTTAATACCCTCAAACAGCCTTCAGAGGATCGACTGCTTCACTACGGTGTTTGTGGAGTGGTGAGGTTTACGCACACCAAATGAAATGCTGATGCTTTGTCGATGCCCCGCTAAGACCATTGGGAGTAGGTTATAACCCACCAATGAACCTTGGGGGTCGCAAATACACGCAAAAGGAACTTTGGATGCCTCCACTACTCCCAAAGCTGTTGGGGAAATCGATTGCTGCCAAGGAGCCTTGAGTGTAGTCGATACTTCGCTAAGGAACGTTGGGGCGCGACGATATTCTATCGTAGAACCTCATGGTTTAGCAAGTATATACTCCCAGAGAACAGTGGGCAATACCCCGTGATATCTTTTAGGTATGGTAACTCGAAAAGCGACCACATCAGCGGATAAGACAAGGTATTAGGCAAAGCACATTAGTATGACTGAGTGTAATACGTTTCTACAAAAAATTTTTCATGAACGTTTGTTGTTACTGATGTTAAATAAGCCGAAAATACTGAGAAAATCAGATAAGAATAGTATACACGTCACACACGTAATTCATGATTTTACATAATTCTATTAACGGCACTATATGACTTTATTAATTACTTTCTATCAACTTTGAATATAGATGATTCTTGAAACAAATTTTTTTAACTCGAGACAAAAATTATACGATAAGTGAAAGTAGGTAGATTGTACATTACTAGTGAATTAGAGAAGTGGAATATAGTATGTCCGATGCAATGTAAAATTGTAGTTATTTTCGACATGTAAATATATCATAAGTGTTGATAAGGCGGTAGGGTGTGGTCACCCCGCTAATGGCCGAACCCTGCCCTAAGCCATAATTAATCCCCATGAAGGCTTCGCATAAGTCCTCCCCCACCACAAGCTGAAGGCGCGCGGAAAATTTTAGCAAAGTTATCTTTAATTATGGGGTAAAATCGGCAAAATTGGCTTAAAATTGTCAAAAATTGGGGTGAAATTGGCAAAAATGTCGGTGGGAGGGCAAGGTGTACCTCTCCTTATCCCTCTGAGGACCTCACACCCCTCCCCCGCGACAGTCTACCCCCTCTAAGTCGTCGGACTTTCTACACCTATGGTATATTGTGTAGGGCATTTCTTTACCCGTAATGGGTTTTGATCAATTTCAGCTTAACGTCGACTTCGCAAACGTACTGTGTATTTTACGACAAATACCCACAAAATTACTGGTACATTTAATCCGGCAAGAGCCCAAATTTTCAATTTGAGCATTCTAGGAGTACCCACAAAATTTCTATGTCCCCTCCAATTTTAAAGCGGATCATTTATACAAGGTTCGATATACCATTCAACTTCCATTCAACGCTTTATTTTTACGGTCTGATGTCCAGATATTGCCGGTAAGATCCTATTTTAAACGGAGCTCATAACTTTTTGCTTTCAACAACATTTGTTTATTAACAATTAAGGGACATAAAATGTAGCTAATATTATATATACAGTATATGTGTTAACAGAAAAATAATTACAGATTTATCATATTAAATTAATATGAATACGGCTTTGGCCTCAGTGTCGACGTGCCTTTTGGCGTATTGCGTTGTTCCTTTTCGTAAGTTTTTCTACCGTTTATTGGTAAATAATTTTATTAAATTATTCTTTTGTCTGGTTAAAGAAAAACAACAATTTGCATCAAGATTAATTAATTTAAACGCTGTTTAAATGATAACAATTGATGACACCCTTGATTGTTTTCCAGTGTTAGTATCACGAAGAGTGCATTAGGGAAGAGTATGACACTTCCCGCACTCTAATATTAGCCCGTGGGAGTCACGCCTAAACCGCCCGTATCATCAAACACGGGCTTACGTGTGAGTACAGGGAAGTATCATACTCTTCCCTAATGCACTATTGGTATCACCAATATTTAAGGATTTTGTAACTGACGCAGTCGTAACAATTTACAAAGTGAGCATCTTGCTTGAAGTAATGGATTTACTAGTACAGTAATTGAGTGTTTATATAACATATATTTATTTTGATTTATGTAAATGCTTATTCCTTTTAATTTATAATTTCTGTATAGTGCGATGTTTTACCAGCTCGACGCTGTGTCAGGAATAGAACCCCCGGCTGTATAAATGCACGGGGCGTCGTTAAACTGCGTAACCACTTAGAAGTTGTTGCTCGGTTTCTAAAGTAACCTCACAAAGCGACCAATTAACGCGCGTTGAAAGGTACACAACCCGACAAAGCCATTTAGCAGAACATTTCACAATGTGCGCTGGTGCCACATCCCACAACTGGCATATTAAATAATTTTTATTTGTTTTGATTAAATACAAGATGCTCCACGAAAACCCTTCAGTTAATATCGAGAAGAAAATTGCTGTGTTCTATAACAAGTCGGTGTATGCTATCCAAAGTTATAGTGTTATAGTCATACATTCCAAAGAAGGGGTTCAGAGGGCTGCCCCTTGAGGCCTAGGACAACACCCTTCTGAGGTACCACTCTAAGCCCTCATGCGGAAAATTTTAGCAAAATTGGCAAAACTAGTGAAAATTGACAAAAATAGGGTAAAGTCGGCAAAACTTGGGGTAAAATTTGTGAAAATGAAAGAGGTCCTGGTCCAAGCGGTGGGAGGGAGGTCGTCAAATTTTTAATGATAATTGTGTTAATACGACCGCAGTTTAAATTGCTTTAATGCTACAATTTGTGTGACTGGTGTAACCATAAATATGATTAGAGTTAGAACATATTCGGTACATTCTTATGAAAACGGGAGATTTGTGGTTTCAGAATTAATATTAGAGGGACTTAGTGTTTACACCCAGCGGTAGAATAATGTATATATTTTTGATATAGAAAGTATGTTTATATTTAAGCGGTGTAGTAATTCTCGGCGAATTATAAATTACTATATTTCAGCGCTGTTTGTCACAGCTTACATGGAATCGGTTCACTATCGTCTTCGCCGTGCATTGCTCGAAGATTATCTTACCGATTCGCGACCGGTACTTCATCCGGCCGACCCAATGAATATAACCGTTCGTTGCCATTTGTATCAAATAATTGATGTTGTAAGTCTTTATTTCAGCCGTTGACACAGATGCATCACGCATTCAGTTTCAGAGTAAACGGAAATGATGGTCGCAGGTTTCACTCATAAAATGCGATGAAAGAAGTGCCCCAAACAGTTGATTATTAAACCTTGGATTCATCGTCACTTAAATTAAGTATTCAATATATATTCAAAATGGACACGATCAGTGTTGCGACATATTCTGGGAAAGAGGGACAACTTCTCTATGTTTCGGTCTGTTATACGGTAGCAGCGATTTATTTAAATTGATCAGTAAATTTTTTCCGGAATCAAATATAACATTTCCTTTAATATATTTCTCTGTTCCCATAGCGAACATATCAGAGTCTACCCATGTCTATGCATTGCAAATATCGTTGCGCATTTTAGTGCACTCAGTATGAGAAAATAAGCAATTTTTGTTTTAAATCCATAGCTTTGTAGATGCCCTTTATCCTATATACCTATATATTACTATATTATTTTTTGCAAAGATTTTCCTAAGTTGTGTCATTTACCCATTTAAGATAGTTTAAGCAAGTTAAGTTTAAGGTTGTAAAAACGTTTGATATAAGTTCAGGGATAATGATACGTTAAAATGCGTCTCGCAACTTACCGATAACGTAGGGAGCAACCAACACTACACATTTCAATGAAATCGGGCCGTGAGTTGTCAAAAAATTAAATCGATAGCTCACTTTTAAGCAATCAAACACCCCTAAATTTAAGAGTTGACAGGGTCTGTCTTAAGTAAATCTTTATAATCATGAAGTATGCACTTACTAACGCGACCAAAGACTACTACAATGAGTCACAGCTATCTCCTAACAAGTTAAAGGAGAACGCGGAGGCAGTGGTTGAAATATCATTTAAGATAGACTTCATTCTGTTTTCTTGCGGGGCTGCCCAAAAATGGGAGGGCCTACCCTGTTGCCGCGGAACTTATAATACATCCGTTTTGGCTGTCGCACATTAGTTGCCTGTCGCACATTTGGAAAATTTTTGTGTCGCACATTAGGAAACTTTGTCGCACATAAAGAAATTTCGGCTAAAGTCAATTTACGACAACTCAAGTTTAACTACATTAAAAATGGAGGATATGGCAGGATAGATCACGTCAGGGTCTTCAACATGATACCGAAATCAGCTGCCTACGTGTAGAACTGCGTATTTCGTACCTAAAAAACTTAGTAGTAGAAACTCAATTTATACTTACTATTTTTATAACTGATGAACTAAGGATATTAAGCGTCAAATGACATCAAGTAAAAATGTAAAATAATAACAAACAAACAAAGAGATACGATTTATAGATCTAGTGCCGAGCTTTCGGTCGATACTAAATTACACGATATATTCTAAATTAGAGACGAACGCAGCTGTGAAATCTAACTCTGTGTAGCACATTAGGATGCGTCGCAGATTAGGAAAGTATACTATATACATCATATACAATATGTTTTCTACGAAACCGCCAATTCTGATTGTTTTTATTCTGTTTTATTAGGATATTAATATTGTTCTTATTAACAGCTTGTTTTAATTCCAAAACTTGCATTTTTGTACTATATGATTTATTAGAATACCTTTAGCATCGCTTAATTCATAAGTGTCTACTGGGGAAAGAAGTGTACGGTGGTTACACCTAAGGGTCGGACCCCTGTGAGCTTTCTCCTCCCAAGGCGCCTCACTCCCTTGCCCCTCCATCATTCCGCCCCGCCTGCCATGGCGCGCTGAAAATTTCAAATGTTTTGCTAAATTATGAGCGAATTGTCATCTAAACACTCAAAATTAGTTCTTTGAATTATACAAAATATAATTTTTCAATATTTTTGAGAGATATACCTTTAAAACAGCAGAAAAAATTCTTTATTTTCTCAACAAAGTGTTCATTGAATCACAGTTCTGAGAAATTTCAAAAAAATGCTTCCAAAAATTATAATATTCATCTGAAATTTCAAATATGTTAATTTTACAAATAACATTTTTGAAACTTCGAAACAAACACTTTAGATTATAGCTAAAAGGGAACTACCATAGATTGAGCGGAGTTTCCTATAAGTAGCGTTCAACAGAGCAAAATTTCTTTTTTGTACATCGGGAGGCTGTTCTCATAACTGTTCACTAGATCTATGGATTTTAGCAATTTTTTGACAATCAATGAAATGTAATTGCGCACGATAGCTTTGTGTTTGCGCTGCTACAATCATTTACTACTCAAATTCATACAAAACCGTCAAGAATTAAAGACTTTTTACTTTGGAAATTTGAATTTTTAACAATTTGGGTTTATTATCACTCTTGTCAGAGGAATCTAATTGAAATTCATATCGCCATAGCGATTTTCTACCCAACGACATTTTAAATTATGGCTCTTATCAAAGGCATAGGATCAATGATTGCGCAAGGTCCGAACATCACGAGCTACAATTTCATTTTGCAGCTAAAATTTTTCCGTCGGAGCTGTCATGTTTGAGTTATATTTGAGCCAAATGGCTATTTAATCTGTTAAAAACAGTGTTGTATCAAACTTATGTTGGGTATGTCATCAGTCCTGTAGAACACATCAAGGGTTAAAAACGCTAAAATCAGAGATTATAAATAGTTATTAAAATTTGTTACTTTTTTGAACTTGTGTACACGCGGCTCGCAAGAATAGGTGTACATTCTTTGCGAGCTGCTAAATGCGTTAAAACCAATCGTATTTGGTTGGTATCTCTCATATAGGGCAAGACCCAGACGTATAAAATTTAAAAAATGACGCATCAGGATCTATTTTTTAACTTTACTTTTATTTCAAATCTTTTGCCTTTTTGTTCACTTGAAGAAAATGTAAATGGTATTATGGATCCAGTGTGTTCTATAGTTATATAAGTAGCCGCGGCGTTTTAATTCATATACTATCTGGATAGCATTGTTGCTGTAGGACTTTGAAACGGCTCAGGAACTTCAGCTTTTTGCCTTGAAATTGTAGTTGAGCGTAGATTAACTGCACTCAATCCGTTACTATTCGCTGCGCAAGTAAATAATAATAAACATTATGATGAAAGTTTTACTTGTTGGAATAGACCTAGGGTAGCGAGCGTATGCGAATAATTTTTTAGCCGTCTGTTTGTTGCATAACTCAACACTAGATTGATGGATTTAAATTTTCATTCGATGTGTAAATGTAAAGTAGTTGTGCGCCTACATCAGTATTCGCGCTGCTTTCATGATTTCCTGCCTAAGTTTTATAAAACGGATACAAATTGACGCCTTGATTTTGGGTATGTGGAGTCACCCAGCATTTTAGATTCATTTTAAACTTATAGGAAAAAATTCGCGGAAAATTTTTTGTGAAACATATAACCCATAAATTTGAAAATTTTGAGTGCTATAAAGTTGATGCACGCAGCAATATTGTAAGAACTTTATCGTAAACTACAGCAGTTTCGTAGTAATTTAGAAATTTTTTGCATGGTAATAGATTGCACGTACCCAGTTATTTTCCAAGTGTGTTAATTAAGACCCAGTAATTTTAATTTTTTAGGACAAGTTTTAAATTTTAGAATAGACCAACTATTATAACTTTTGCGAGAGACGTCGTATCGAAAAATGAAGAGCAATTAGGAGAATATTTTGATAAAGATCTATAACTTTGCATTTTCAATTATCCAAAAGTTATGAATTTTTGTCAGAGCAGCCGTTTTTGAACTATGAGCCAACGTTTAAAAAATACCCACAAAAAGTGAAATTATCAAAACTTTAACATGGTGGGTTTTTGCTTGTTCCGGAGAGCGATGAACGATAGAATGTGTCAAACAACCCTGTAAATAATTATTTTATAAATATTTTATATTTATAATTATTTTATAATATTTTACAATTAATAATTATTTTTAACACCGTCTTTATTTTAACCCCACACTGAGTATGTTATTAATTCTGCAGATCGTCGCCAGAATAAAATTTAGTAAATTTTGACAACAAAATAGCTTTGGCCACTTTTTTAGTTTAGATGTATGTAGAACATTAGAATGTGCTTATAGGTTTGCGGCAAGGGCGCAAACGCGACAAAAATCTGTGGGTACGGGGCGCAGTACGAGCAAATAAATCTGGGGCATATTGTACATCTTGCAAGTATTGTACAGTTATGTGCATGCTAGTTTACAACGCGTTCATACATGCATGACTACCTTGCTAGATTTTGGGGGGATCGACCTGCGTATCGGTCCCATGCATCTCTTTCTATATATAACTTATCAACAAGACAAATTTTCGGGGTCTGACGCCAAACATATTTCTAAATATGCATAAATGATTGACCAAGCTGCCATATTTCTGGGATGGACGAGCTATGTGTACATTCCTAGGAATCTTTCTGGGGAGACGTCCCTTCGTGTACCCGTCCGCACGACGGTTGCGACATTAGTTTTCGGGGTTGCTGAATACGATAAAAGAAATTGTATTTTTATTGAATAAGCAAGCATTGGGGTTCTACAACCTAAGAAAGGCGCTTCAAATTAGTTTTCTTAAAATTTATGATTTATAAATTTCAAAGTTTAACTTCACTTTTGTAGTTGGAGGAAAAAATCTAGGAGCCTATTACTTTATTATGTCCTTGAAGTGGTCGTAGCATTATCAGTAGAATATTGCTGGTGCATAATTGCTATCGTGAGGCTTCAGGGAGACTCTGAAAGCCAAGTTTGGCACTGCAAAATGCTCTATGAACGCAAAGTAGCCACACCTTCTCGTTCTGCCACACTGTCGTTTAACGGGTTACAAGTTGTATGCTTAAATGTATGACTAACGTAGTATTCACTCAAACAAGAAATACCGATTGCTTTGTAAGAACGTCAATGTCCAAAATTAAGCGTCCTTGTGTATATATGTAACTGTTTCACCTATACACAGCTATAAAACTTACCAACGTCCACCCAGAAGAAATGTTTGTGGCATATATACTTTTAAATATATTAATCTATTAAAATATTAAAAATACAATAATCTCTAAAAGCTTTGAAAGTTGTTTCTAAATTTATTTCCAAATGCAATTGGGCCTTTATTGCACGAAATTCGAGAGAATGTGAAATTTTGTATTAAATCCATTATAGCTTTGTAGAAGAAAAGGATATCCCATTGTACCATTTTGTAGCAAAGATATAGTTACCTAGTTGTCTATTGTTACTGTTAGTTATGTTAAAGCTAAAGTTGCGACGCTTACGGACCAAACGACTTTCCATCATTTGCTCCTTGTGACTGTTAATATATTACTACTTTTATTGAACAGTTAGGTTCGAGGAATAATTCAATTTATGTCTGGTTTTGTTTTTCAAATAACAGTAATTAATTAAAGTACAATTGATAATATCTGGTGTTAAAAAGCCGGGACTTGAACCCCGGCTTCTAATTTTCATGACGAACGCTACCACTGAACCATACGCCTCGGTTAACCCTCTTATAACTATGCTATTAACGCTGGCGTAGTGAGACGTTACACAGTATTCTCGGCTACTGAGATTTTTTCGATGTAAACGCTGTATTTACTGTTGCTTTGGTTTCAATTTTTCATCAAGAGACATATTTACATATTTAAAAGAATTTATATTGACGGAATTATATCGAAGATATAGCTGTAGAGCAATCAGAATGTCTCTCCGCTTCCACACTGTAAAAACTCTTGAGTCGGAACTTAACTCAGTCTGGCTACCCTTTCTTTATCCGACAAAATTGAGTCAAATTTTGACTGATCCTGACCTAAAAATATTTAGCTGGCGAATGAGATAAACCTTATAGCGTATGAGTCATGTTTAAATCAGTAGGACCGAGACATGGTTAGTTAGAGCTCCGAACAGGGGCGTAGAATACTTTTTGTAAAAGCCTGCGGTACAGCTTCATGGCCGCAGATAATTGCGAACTCAGTTTTTGTGTAAAATGTTTTGGGGATGCTGATGCTGTACGGGCGTGTTTGCGAGCACCACCGTTGACTGAGCCCGTGTTTCCGAATCAATTGCTAAGTCAGAAAAGGACTGTGTCAATTCAGCTTTCAATTGACTTAGCATTATACAATGTAATAACGGGGTTTAGTTTAAATTACTTGCTTTTCTACATTGCTTATAATAGATATAAAGTATTGATACGTCTTTTTTCATCTATAAATCATCAAATAGTTTGTGTTGTTTCAGAACCAAGCTAGCAATACAATCAAGCTCACACTGGGCTTTGAAATGGTAATGAACTTATGATATTGTATAAGTACGATTTAATAATTCCCAATAGCGCTAAAATCCAGGCACACATTTACACTGACAACCGAAATATAAGAAATTATAGAAATATTAAAAATCACTTACTTGACAAAACAAAATTTACTAAAAAATCAAAAAGGTTTCAGCTATAGAGCTTTAGTTTATCGTCTCTGATTTTATCATTAAATTATTTTAATGTTGTCTCTTGAAAAGAGCTTTAATTTGTTTCTAAGCTTATAAATGCAAATATAAAGTTTGAAATGTTGGTCTAAAAAGAAAATCTAAAATATCAAGGTGTACAAGTTGTAACATAACGTATACTAAGCGCTCCGAGTGCCGCGATTCCAACTACCTTCAAGACTCGTTGAAAATATTAAATTAATTTGTATAATGTAAATTGCCTAAAACTGTAGTTTATCGAAAATGGGGCATAAAGTCGTGCACCATTAATTTTTATGCTCGAGTAGAAGAAAAAATTCCTTAATGAGACCCAAAGAATTTGAAGTTTACACCTGAAAGGATGGGTTGTACGGTGTCAGCTTGCCAACAAGGGATATGGAAGCAGTAATAAACCTTATTTATACCCCAATATATAAAACGACATATGATTCGGAGTTACAGACATTAAAATGTAGGTTCGCTAGTTGACAAGTTTATAATGTAAAGTCGTGAAAAAGCGTTCTTCAGTGACAATAGGTCAAGATGTTGAGCTAGCAATCTAAGCCTCAAACAATAATTTGGAGCCATAACCGACATCGAGCCGACCATCGAGTTGAGGTATTTATAATTAAATATTGTAAGACCCAATTACCACTAGCTAGTTGGTCGTATTGAAATACTAAGAGTTCCTTGTGGCGAGATCTCAACTACAGTTGACACTCCTTGAAAATTTAGGGCTATTCTTTATAATGTAAATTGCGTAAAACTGTAGTTTCTCGAAAAGATGGCCATCAAGACGTGGAACAAAAAATATTTATGCCTAAGCAGAAACAAATACGCAAAATTACACTACACAAAACTCTTATATATTCCAATATGTGTTTACATTACCGTATTATCATGCAAATCTTACATACACATGCCACCTGACGGTGTCTTTTTAAACCGAACCAGAATCCGTTCCTCATTAGTTTAAGAATTCGTCTTGCCGCGTTTGTCTACTATATATAGTTAAAGTTAAACTTTAGACGTGGGAAGACGCATACCTAAAATGGGATCCTAAAGACTACGAAGACGTTTCGTCCATACATTTACCAGCATCTGCTGTTTGGACACCGGAGCTGACTGTTTACTACAGGTTTGGCTGTATTGTTTTCGCAGATGATAAATCGTGTGCTCAGTTTAGGGAAGTATTGTCCAAATCATAAACTACATTCTGCTCGGTAGGATTCTTCATTTCCTGTATTTTACTGGTTTCGATTCACTTATAAGTTCCAGAAATAGCAATCGTACTTAAGTTGAGTGACAGACCATTGTTAGTAGTAGAAAGATAGCATAACGAGAAAGAGTATGACACTCATCCCACCCTCTATGTTGAGTCTTTAATTGATTTCATGAGCATTTTCAGTCCTACTCCATAATTGCTGAGGAGCTCAAACTGACATATCCAGCAGTTTTAACACAGAGGGCGACATACCCTCTGTAAAATTGTGGCACCCGTTGTACTCACCCACAAAACTCGTGACTACGCAGTTTGGCGTCCAACTAACGGAGGATTAAGGTTGAAAATATCTAAGACCTATTCTGTGAAAATATAACAAGACAATGTTAATGACAGACATGATAACATTATTCATTTGAGTTAAATAAATTGTTTCAACACGCAATTCGAAACCCTAGTAAGATAAGATGAAGAATTATAAGAGTAACAATTACAATTTTTGACGAAAAGAAGCACGCATAAAACATTACCTGCATTATCCGGTAGCCTTACTGAAATATCTTTAAGTTTTTATTTTCAGACGTCATATATCATAGAGTTGCATCTTGCAGTAGCACATTAGAAATTGGCAGAAATATTTAAAATCGTTGTGGTCTTAAATAGTCTGTCTTTCACCTAAGTTTTTCTAAGAATCGGAGCTTAGCGCATAATATGAAGATCATAAGCTTACTGCCTGAAGTCATCCACACCTCCAAAAGTTTAATCCAATATCGTGTGGTTATTCGCTCAACTTGCGAGGAACCGTAAGGATCAGAGCAATAATTCTTAAACAGTTCAACTACAAGTGAAAGTGGCATTCATGTGAGCGTTGCGGGTTCATTCCCTCGCGACGATCTGTAATTATTCATCGGTACTCGAAATTTAAAGTATTTCAGTGCGTAAAGAGTTAGAACGCACAATAAAATTTCGCGAAGTGCATGTTGTTTATGTAAATATTACAAACACTAGATAAGTAGTTCATTGTGGTAATTTTTATAGAAACATCGAAGCCTTGCCTTTTGTGTATAATTTTAACGTAGAATCTACTACAATCTACGAATAGTTGCCTGACGTCGTTGCTTACGATATAGGAGAACGAATGAGGCATGCCTATTTTTGTGTTTATGAACGAAAAAAGGCATGAAAACAATCTGTTGCCGTCTTAACGTTAGCGCTAAAGCAGAGCGTAGCCTAAAAACAGTTAACAGTATCACCTGTGATTAACTTTATAAAGCGCGAACGTCCGGAATCTGGCTTCGGGAGTTCACAACCCACCTGCAAATATGTCATTAGATTTGTGGCTACATACTTTAAAATGGGCCATTAGACCTGAAATTATGAAAAAACTGACGTATCTGTATAACCGATTGAAATATATGTAGCGCATTTATATCTCTATGTACTGTAGCAGCTGTACCGTTTTGTTGACAGCAGTGATCTATATTATTTAACTTGTTTATCAATATCAATATAAGATAGTATCTGGGAATACACTAAAACAGTAACATCTCCATATCAACTGTAGGTAATCATCGAGTTCATTTCATAATGCAAAGATAACAAAGGCGACCGTTGTTAGAAATGGTTAACTATGTTTTTGGGATATGGGTGATAACTTGGCGGATTCTGTGTAGCGCGATTGAAGCTCTATGTCACGTCTACATAGATTTTGATATGGGCTGCGCAAAAAAATGTAAATTTCGAGGACGAAGACCCCTGTAGTTTTTTAAAATATTTTATCCACTCTTTGTGTTAAATGATAGACATATTGTGACATGTGTGATACTGAGCTAAAATATGTAAATTTTGACAATAGTGTGTTAAATATAACAAACGCAGCCCTTATAATTTAATATATTTTAAGTATCACAATGTATATTATAAATTGTACACTAATATGTGGGGTTCGCAATTTAAAACGTAAATCTGTAAAATCTTATACACAATTATTTATTTAACACGTTTAATTTAATTTTGAGTGTGCACAGTGGTGCAGATTCTTCAGAAGGTGGGTGAATAATAGAAGGTTGAGAGAGATAAGAAAAGTTTAGGCATGCGACATTGAGATTTAGCTTTTTCCTGCAATAGAATTTCCTTGGAATGTTTGCCAAGGTAAAGGAGATAATGGAAATACAATTATAGCGACAATCATGCAAATGGCAAAATAATGAAGGAGAACATGTTATTAGAAGAATAGCAAGCAAAAATTGATCATATTTAATAATATGTGATTTGGATCCTAGGATACTTATACCGAGAGGTTATAGTATCAGGGTAACTAATATTTGAGGGACGACGCAGCCGTCATTCCCTGGGACCTTCCCTTGTTTTAATATTTTTTTTATCTAAAATTTTGGGATATTTTTTCAGCGTTGACAGTACAACAATGTCAATTCCTCATGAGTACCTTGAAGTTTCTGTCGGCGCAAATGGTATTGTTTTATTTTTTGTTTCGTTTACCGCTAACACGCTATGCCCGTACGATGTGAAAAAATTTCCGTTCGACACCCAACGCTGCGTTCTGCGATTCGGTTCATTGGTTCATTCGGTTCAAACGCTTGACGTTCATGCAGCGGATTCGATCGAATTGAACGATTTCTTTGACAATCAGGAATGGGTTCTTGATAATTGCACGTTTTCACGTGTCACCGAACAACATCCACGTCGTGATGGAATGGCGGTTGGACGTTTGGAACTCGAGCTATTCATATCCCGACAACCGTTCTATTACGTTTTTATTTTGGTAAGCTTTGTCACCTTATTCAAGAACGGTTAAGCACTATATTAATTGTAGCCTACGTGGTCCTAGGGGTGTTTAGAACCACCGTATATTACACACGAACAAACAGCAATGCTAGCACCAAGGAATATTTTAATTTATGAGCTTATTCTTAAGGCCTTAGTATGTCACCACTTATAACGCAGATTTAGATTTTATTTCACACACTACCACAAGTTATAAATTTTACATAAATTATACACATAAACGGCTGAACCGTACTCACCTTGATCGCGCAGCTTCTGTGGCCGACTGAGGCCGTGATCTAACTGCGCAACCACTTAAATACCCGAGCTAGAGGTTTACTCCCAATTTTCTCCCTATTTATTTCTCTAAGTGATCGAAATTACATAATAAGTTTTCCAAGTTTTACTCTGGTTTAACTCCCCTAAAATTCTCTCTTAAACCTAAGTGAGTTTTAGTCGTTAGAGAATAAGTTTTTATGAAATTCCCCGAATTCCTAAGTATAAACAAAATTTAAGATTTTATTCGAAAATCCAGCAGATACACATACACATATCCGCTAATGTAGGCCTAATGCTTAAGGCACCCAACCCTTACACTCAAATTCGATATATTTAAATTCTATGCCTTAGGCTCACATAAAACTCTCTTGTTTCTGTTACTCCCTTGCGAACTCTCTCAAAATTAGCTAAGTCTTAAAATTTCTCTTGCACCCTGTACAAAAGTTCCAACACAATACGAAATACATAAAACGCGCATAGAAATGTAAACACACGACAAATGATACAGCATACATACACTACGTTCCAACATATAAGAAATTCATAAACTATGCGCGACAAACATACACTTCGTATAGAAATAAACATATACATATACAATACACATACTTTTGTATACAATATTTCATAACAACAACGTAGACTGTAAACACACAATAAATGTATTGCACAGATGGTAAACAAACAAACAATACATAAGGGAAGGAAATTAGCCCATGTGAAGTGGATTTAAGGGCGTCGGCCCGGTGTGTTTTGGGTTTACGACCTAATACGTCTCCCCGGGCTCACATAAGGGAATTTGTTCCCAAGGCAATACCTCGTTACATTACCCCCCTCCGTTACGCAAAAATTTGTCCCCAAATTTAAAGAAACCTGTAGATTATCGTATTTGTCTTGCATCGCTGCTGCACATATCAACAAATTAAAATTCACAGTCAACATTCAGTTTAGTTTTTTTATTTGAATGGTTGCGTTTTGAGAGTTAATATGAATCCAAGATAGTTGAACATCAGCACGCGACGGATTTCATTTTTTGTATAGTTAAAGTTTTCCGCGCTGGATCATGCATTCGAGGAAGCATACCATATAGCGTAGAATACTGCAAGAAAACACCTTCGAATCAAATCCCCATATTGTCCGTGAAATAAATTACCCAATACGTTCATTCCACCGCACCACGCACAGCAGTATTATTTATATAAGAGGCGCCATATATAACATCGATTGAGATATGAGTAATAGTCGATACAGATAACGGCCAAATTTACGTTGTTTCCAAACCGATATATGTTGTCGTCAATCACAAAAGTTCACGTTCGAATTTCCCAACCAAAAAATACATTACATATAAACAGCCATATTTGAAGATACACATATAGATTTACAAAATTCCTTATTTTCGCAAGGTTTTATACGTTTTCGGGTATGATTAGCACTGCAATGTTATTGTTCTATATTGGGTTGAATTGCAATGTCATTACATCAATTATTAATTTATAACGCCTTAGGATAGCATATGGAATGTGAATTTATTATAGAAATATACATCACCTTGCTGGAAATACGAGTTTGTTCCATTGAAAATTTATTAATCGTTATATTGTTTAAATAACGCAATTTATTACTTAAAGCGATATTTGTTTACAAAAAATAAGCATAAAAATATGAATTTTTGCGTATATTTTTTGTGTTATACAGCAATTGTACTTTATCTGAAATTAAATAATTATTTATTAGTTTTCTAGCGTATCATAACGTTTATATTCAATATATCACAATACTAGCATATTACAATTTCAGTAGCAAAATTTTCTGGTACAACTCCGCTTGTGCCAAATCTACTTATGGGCATAGCAAATTATGACATGCTGTTGGTTTGAAAGCTCGAAGTAAATTTTAATGGAATTGACATTTCAATATACAAATGAATCAACTCTTATAGAGTTTTATTATACCCGAACTTCGGTTATTATCTTAGTTTATATCCAGATAAACAATACAAAAGTAACATAAACCAAACCTGTGTGCTTAAACACTGCACGGATTGTAACATACTTGGGAACGGTGATGTTTACACAATTTTGATTTGATCGTATAAAGGCAGCTTAGCTAAACAGATGCCTTCATTTCATTCTAGTGAATAATACAATGGACGTCAACCACTGTTGTTTGTTCCCTAGACGTTCCGGAAATATTACCAAATTATGTCCCAATACCCGGGCCCTTAAATTTTGAGAAATTCACGATAATTAAAATTACACAAAACTGTTCTGAGCTATTTCAACGTTTTAGGTTGAACATTTTACAGTAAGTATATTAATGAACAAAGAATCTTAACATCACACGGCTGTACAAGTGAAAAAAAATATAACTGTAAACAATTGTCAAAATGTAAGTTAACTGTATGGAATCAGAAATTTCGAATTAGGTAAATTTTGCTGTAGTTGTAGCTAACAGCGGGATAAATTTCATTTGAAAATATGTCACAAGTCAAACCCTGTGCAAGGAATGTATGATTACTAATATTCATGATTCTCGTAAAACCTACTCTGTACTGATTTCATGTTGCTACCCAAGCGATACTTAGTTCCAGACGCATGTGCGCGTTTCGCTGTAATATAGTTTAGCCCTCAAACTGAAAATACGTTTTTTTGCGACAATAACCGTGTTTACTATTTCAACAAATATTCTGACTCTACTCTTTGTGCCCACCATGTATTTATTGTATAAGTCGTGTTTCCAGTTATTCGCATATTAGTAGTTGATGCTTGTGTTTATTTTTATTTCAGTACAATCGCTGTTATTAGTTCTATGATTAATACTTACATATTTAAAACTACAAAATTTTGTTAGGTGTATAATATTGTTTATTGCAACTTTTATAATTTACGACCGGCTCAGCTACAAATTTTGCAATCAATAAATATTTATGTTTTACAAAACATATGCTTACGAAAACGTGCTGTTGCCTGCAGTTTTTTGTTGTTGAGGTTGCAGCAATTGTGCAGACAGTGTTTTGGTGCTGTTCTGTGAGCTATGTATAATCGTAATTTGGTTCAGCTCAAAGCTTACACTTGTTGCACTTGTTGTTGTGTATCGGAACTAGAGGTGAGATATTTGTGCCGTGGCCCAGGTCAATTCAACTAGGCGGGCCGGGCGGACTGACATGTTGTAGCTCTGGTCGCGCAGAAACCACTAATCGAGAATCACTGTTTTTTTACTTTTGTCGGAGCAACCATGTACTAAACCTATCTAGGCATGTTATTACCACCGCGGGGCGGTACCTGGGTAAGATTTGGTAATATAAACGCAGATATTATAATGTCACTATAGTTGAGTACAGATGGTGCTAATATAGATAGTTAAATGCTTCCACTATTTCGATACATGTATATATTTTTTCTGAAAGCTCTTGCAAAACCAAGCGGTACAATTTTGTTGTTTGTTTGCATGATACGTACGCATAGATGTAGAGACACATAGCGCAGATAAAAAATGTTTCATAACTATTATATACCGGCCGCTAATGTTGTCATACAGTCGTAAACTCTAGCAACATATTTTGCTATTGTGCAACTTGTTTCGCTTTCGACAATGTTTTTGATGTATATATGCAAGCATACATATACATACACACATCTTCGATGGTTAGTGGAGGCCGGAAGGCTAAATGTTGCAGCAGATACCTAGGCGGTGATATAATTTAGAATTTGATCTAATCTAAACTTGCCAGCGGATTCGCAATAAACTTCAGGTGAAAACTTTCTAAAACAGTCCGGTTATGTCTCACGGAAAAATGCGCCACAACAGTTCATAAATAGTTTCAATATCTTTCCAATTTTTTAAAGATAATATGTTTAATCAGCGTACATACTCATCAGGGTAGGGCTAGATTGCCTCCTCAGACGTCGGGCCTCTTGAGGTGCAAAGCATTTCGATTTCGTAAAGTTTTCACTCTACAAATATACATGTATAGGTCGTTAGAGAGTGCCTATTGATTTTCGGGGTTGCTGAACACGATAAAAGCAATTATATTTGCGTAATATACATCAATTAAAGCAAGTGTTCGGACCCTACAATGTAAAAATCACTAATCAAATGTATAAGCATATCTTAAGATTTCGTTATAATAAACTCCAAAACTTCGATTTTTTGATAAATGAGCCAAGTTCTATGGTTTCGATATTATTAAAGTATTATCGTTGTACAGTTGCTAGGTGGTAATTTGAAGGGGCTCAAAAATTAATTAGGTACGATGACGGAGCCATTAAACGAAGAGTAAAGTCATTAAAGTGGTGTTTAAGAGCAACTAGGAATTTTCCACTAACTACAACGAGATGAGCTTTTGAACTAAGTTGAAAATGGTTGAAATGAAAACATGAAAAAATTTCAAGGCACACAGGGACATAACTTCTCCCTGCAGTTCACCTAGGGAACCCGCTTATTGGAAAAGTTAGTACCGTTGGGTTTATATCATAGGTAATGTAAAAAAATTTCTGTTGGGTTGAGAAGCTGAGTTTTTAAAATGAGATAGCAAATTTCGCACTATAGTGAAAAGGCACGTAACATTAAATTTGCACACACAAATGTGATGTGATAAAACTACATATGTAGGGTTCACTCGAGAAAACTATTTTTTTTACCCTTTTTTGCACGGGATTACTACCCCTGAGGGTACATATGCACCCAAGCAAAGTCGAACTGGATGGCCACTAAACCGGAGCCTAGTTCGCGAACAAATTGTTAATAAAGTACACATACTCAGAGTACATGAAAATAGGTACAGGGTTTGAGAGAGTTCCTGGGTATTTTAAAATCCATTTTTCTCCATTGAGCACAGGATGCACAGCATACACGCGGCTAGATGGCCATTGAACCGGAGCCTAGCCGAAGACAAACGGTAATGTGTATAAAGAACACATAATCTAAAGGACATTATAGCAGAACATAAAGTTTAAGGGTTAGGATTTTTTTACTGAGGGTCCAACAAAACACGGAAACAAAATAAGGTCTCCCATATGTCCACCCGACCAATCCTGCTTGTTCCCAGCCCCTGTCGTACTGCCTCTACTGGTCAGTGCTGGGTCGGTCTGACTGAGCAAACAAAGAGAAACTCACTCAGACTGGAACGCGCCCTACGGTGTAGGGGTTCCCCCGGTTGCTGGCACAGTGCGGGCGGCAGGAGACACTTGTTTTTCAAGTGTCTGGAGAACACCGTTAGTAAATTTTGAAAGCGCTGTTCTCAGGTTCCCCGCAAGCAGCAGTAGTATTTGAAGAAATAAAATGAGTACAGTCACCCCCCTAGGACCAGCAGGATTAATCACCGAAATTACGAAAAATTTAAAAAATCTCTTTTAAAATGTCCCACTGGTTTTCCAAAATTTATAGTCCCGTTTTTTTTCCAAAATTTATAGTCCCGTTTACATGAAAATTTTTTTTATTGGCCGTCTTGTATCTTCCGTTGTAAATCTTTTGTTCCAGTTACTACATTTAACACAATAAAAATAATCCTAATATTTAAATTAGATTTGCCCTTCTGACAAAAATTTACTGGTTACTATTGACTTAAATAGTTTTTTTCCAAAATTTTACTTATATTTTACAACGCAGACCTAAATTATAAATTAAATATTCCAACCAATAAAAGTCCACAAAATACTAAGTCAGAAATCCAGCGCTCACCTGAGTTGGTCTTACTCCCATATCCCTTTTTCTGTTCCAACTCCCTTTCATAGTTGCCTTTGATCTTTGCCATATGTAATGCGCCAACAG
>JASANE010014761.1:0-14279 GCA_030248225.1 Trileptium ribeirensis
TTTTTTAAGAATCGAAAATGAATTAATGCTTAATGCTAAAAGAGTTAATTGAGAAAACGAGTATAAAAGTGGACTTTATCGCTGAAATTGTACAGTATTGCTTGTGCTTTAAGCGCGAAAAAATTTGAGCTTTTCCTGCTGACATTTTTTACTTTACATTAGATTGTATTTTGCTTTTTAACACAGTGTTTTTTAAGAATCGAAAATGAATTAATGCTTAATGCTAAAAGAGTTAATTGAGAAAACGAGTGTAAAAGTGGACTTAATCGCTGAAATTGTACAGTATTGCTTGTGCTTTAAGCGCGAAAAAATTTGAGCTTTTCCTGCCGACATTTTTTACTTTACATTAGATTGTATTTTGCTTTTTAACACAGTGTTTTTTTAAGAATCGAAAATGAATTAATGCTTAATGCTAAAAGAGTTAATTGAGAAAACGAGTGTAAAAGTGGACTTTATCGCTGAAATTGTACAGTATTGCTTGTGCTTTAAGCGCGAAAAAATTTGAGCTTTTCCTGCCGACATTTTTTACTTTACATTAGATTGTATTTTGCTTTTTAACACAGTGTTTTTTAAGAATCGAAAATGAATTAATGCTTAATGCTAAAAGAGTTAATTGAGAAAACGAGTGTAAAAGTGGACTTTATCGCTGAAATTGTACAGTATTGCTTGTGCTTTAAGCGCGAAAAAATTTGAGCTTTTCCTGCCGACATTTTTTACTTTACATTAGATTGTATTTTGCTTTTTAACACAGTGTTTTTTTAAGAATCGAAAATGAATTAATGCTTAATGCTAAAAGAGTTAATTGAGAAAACGAGTGTAAAAGTGGACTTTATCGCTGAAATTGTACAGTATTGCTTGTGCTTTAAGCGCGAAAAAATTTGAGCTTTTCCTGCCGACATTTTTTACTTTACATTAGATTGTATTTTGCTTTTTAACACAGTGTTTTTTAAGAATCGAAAATGAATTAATGCTTAATGCTAAAAGAGTTAATTGAGAAAACGAGTGTAAAAGTGGACTTTATCGCTGAAATTGTACAGTATTGCTTGTGCTTTAAGCGCGAAAAAATTTGAGCTTTTCCTGCCGACATTTTTTACTTTACATTAGATTGTATTTTGCTTTTTAACACAGTGTTTTTTAAGAATCGAAAATGAATTAATGCTTAATGCTAAAAGAGTTAATTGAGAAAACGAGTGTAAAAGTGGACTTTATCGCTGAAATTGTACAGTATTGCTTGTGCTTTAAGCGCGAAAAAATTTGAGCTTTTCCTGCCGACATTTTTTACTTTACATTAGATTGTATTTTGCTTTTTAACACAGTGTTTTTTAAGAATCGAAAATGAATTAATGCTTAATGCTAAAAGAGTTAATTGAGAAAACGAGTGTAAAAGTGGACTTTATCGCTGAAATTGTACAGTATTGCTTGTGCTTTAAGCGCGAAAAAATTTGAGCTTTTCCTGCCGACATTTTTTACTTTACATTAGATTGTATTTTGCTTTTTAACACAGTGTTTTTTAAGAATCGAAAATGAATTAATGCTTAATGCTAAAAGAGTTAATTGAGAAAACGAGTGTAAAAGTGGACTTTATCGCTGAAATTGTACAGTATTGCTTGTACTTTAAGCGCGAAAAAATTTGATCTTTTCCTGCCGCCATTTTTTACTTTACATTAGATTGTATTTTGCTTTTTAACACAGTGTTTTTTAAGAATCGAAAATGAATTAATGCTTAATGCTAAAAGAGTTCATTGAGAAAACGAGTGTAAAAGTGGACCTTATCACTGAAATTGTACAGTATTGCTTGTGCTTTAAGCGCGAAAAAATTTAAGCTTTTCCTGCCGACATTTTTTACTTTACAATAGATTGATTTTTGCTTTTTAACACAGTGTTTTTTAAGAATCGAAAATGAATTAATGCTTAATGCTAAAAGAGTTAATTGAGAAAACGAGTGTAAAAGTGGACTTTATCGCTGAAATTGTACAGTATTGCTTGTGCTTTAAGCGCGAAAAAACTTGAGCTTTTCCTGCCGAGATTTTTGTGCTGATATGCAGCGCAAGCTATTCAGCACTGAATTTACATACCCCAAAGTACTTTATCAATCCCATAAGCACGCTAAATATTAATTATACCCCGATAACAGGCTTGTAGCTGCGGGCGACGGTGTGGAGCATAGCGATCAGCTACCCTGTTCCAGCTCGGCTGTCTTGTTACGATGGAAAAGAACTGTGACATTCGTTTATCCGGTCATATACCCAAATCCGAGCACCCCTTGATATCCATCAGCCCTTCAGCTTTGTAACTTCAGCTACGGCATAATAATAAGCTTAGTGAGGCTCTACGATCCGTAGGGAAATGTGGTAGTGTATCATAATTTTGTTTCGTGAAATTTCAATTCACGTGGCTGTCGACAAAACTGGCTGTTTATAAGGAAAGAAATAACTACAATCTTGCTAATTATCTCTGAAGTCTGAAACTTTAGCCGAAACTCTGAAGCCACTCTGAAACGCAGTAGTTAACTTGTGTGCCGCAATTGAGAGATGTATAATAGCGCCTACACTGATAAGAACATACCGCTTAGCCTTAGGGAAACCCAATAATATAAATATCAACGCATTCGCTGATTTAACAGTGTCAACCGCAGCACTGTCTGCTTTTCACTCATGACCGCTTGTCTGGTATGAAACCATATATAACTTTTATAAGCGTTACCTAAACCATATTAGTAAAGTGAAATAGAGTACAAAAGTAAGAAATAAAGACACTACAGTAGTTTTATTGAATCTACTGTAGTAAAGCTAAAATTAATGCATTTCAAATAGATACCTTATAATAAATTTTGTCGTCATCTACCGTGGAACTGAAACAACAAAACATGACACTCACCGTATAGTATTGTCGTTGTCACATTTGATTGAAGCCACATCGAAAACCATGAGTGACCGTTCAACATTGCAATTAAAATCCAACAGCAGCCGGGACGTAACAACTGATATTAAATGTTTGAAATGTATACAATCTTAGAATTATTTTATTCAGTTAATATTATCTTCCATTTCATACTTTAGATGCCAAGTTCTGAAATTATTCAGTGTTTACAACTTAATGGCAAAAAGTAAAAGACCGCAAAGACAATTTTGGAGTTTGTCATCATCATGTATTATGCCTTATCCGAAGATGTAGTCGATTTACGGGGGTCCTAATGATATATCGCAGGGTGCTAATCCAATGCTTGATTGATGAGATGCCGGCTAAATCCCTCGCCTGAAGTTTCTTGGGGGGTAGGGGAATGGCTTGGGTACAAAGAGCAAGTCTATTTGAGTAGAGTTTCGTCTGAATTTAGAACTGATTTGTTACAATTTAGGGCTAAATACTGTCAGTGGAGCTTCAAGAGCTATCAATGGTTTACTAAGCGGGTTTCTATAATTTATATTGATTTGTGTAAAAATAACGTGGAAATATGTCTCAAGCCATGTAATATGTCTCACAGCTGCGGTCTAGGTTTTAATCGTAGACCTAAACTTAATTTAATAGTTTCCCTTCACTATAAATGCACTGGTCATATTTAATTATGGTAAACACGAGTTGGGCAAATAAATTTATGTACAGTTTATGATGCAATTTTGACAGTTTTATAACATATGATAGATGCTCCGCTGAGACTGGTGTGTTTCGTCAATTGATTGTTGCGGCATTTTACTCTCATATACTATGTCCAGACTACAGGCTGTGGGTCCTGTATCTAACAGCGTTTAGTTTACGCATTAGACTACGTTTAAATGATGTTTGTCATCTAATTACGTTATATCATTGGAACTGTGTTATGTTCCGTTCAGTATTAAGTTCAAACGTTTTATAAGATATTTTGTAAACACAGAAATATTATTTATTGCTAGCTTCTCCGAAATTTTGGAGCTGTTGGATGTTACTTTTCAGTTCTAGCAAATGACTCCGTTTGCTTTAAATGGTCGTTGGTAATATTTCGCTCTACGGTATGTTGTCCCACAAAAAAATTCACAATTTAATTATTCCTAGACTTGTAAAAATTTGCGTTAAGATTGGTTAGCTTTAAATTTTCGTTGGTAATATTTCGCTCTACTCTGGTATGTCGTCCCACCAAAAATTCACAATTTAATTATTCCTAGACTTGTAAAAATTTGCGTTAAGATTGGTTAGCTTTAAATTTTCGTTGGTGATATTTCGCTCTACACTGGTATGTCGTCCCACAAAAAATCCACAATTTATTTATTCCTAGACTTGTAAAAAATTGCGTTAAGATTGGTTATATATTTAACATCAATAAAGGCCATGGTATCGGAGCTTAAAAAGCTATTTATTTACTATTCGATCTTCCGGCACTGAATAAATTAAATTGAAGCTAGTGTCGATTTATAGCTGAGGTTGAATGTCAAAATCACTTTTATAAAACTACGTTTATGTTCGAACATCTGATAGTACAATAGTCAGCCAACAGCAAGAACAGCCGAGAATATTCCGGCAGGACTCTAGAAATCTTCAAAAGAACATATGTTTAGGATGTTTGTGCGTTATGTTTCGTTTTTAAATTTTACTTAATTAATTAATTAAATTAATGTTTTACTATTAGGAGCTTAACAGCCGAGTTGCGCCTGGATTTCTATCCGAAGAACCGAGCCGCGAAAGCCGTGCTTTAAGAAGAGCAAAGCCAGAGCCTGAAAAGCTAACTCTTTCTCATCTTTAGAAACAGCAGAGAACAAATTAAAAGCGAAAACAGGACAACTTCATAACCCGGCCAATTATCAAAGAATTTGTCTACCTAAACGCTTCGCTAAAAGACCATAATTTTTCGAACATTTCTGCTACTAAATTTATATAAAATCGCGCTGAGTTAAGAGTGTAAAATCTTAATAGCTTCCTCAGTTGGGCTTGTAACACAGTTTGGACTTGTGTTCAAAGATTTTGTTAAAGGCCATAATTTTGCAACATTTCTGCTATTAAATATGAATAAATCGTGCTGGATTGAGAGTATAAAATGTTAATAACATCCTCAGTTTGGCTAGTTACACAGTTGCGACTTGTGTTCAAAGATTTTGTTGTAAACAACAGCGCATTGAAATTGACTTTTAATATAATTACACAAATTGCTGAAATATATATATTCACTCGTTTAATATATATGTAGATGTAATATATATACATATACAATATACAATATATGTACATGTAATATATATACATATACATATATATATATATATGAACCAAAAATATATATAAAAATATAAAACCAAAATATAAAATAATATAAATAATAAAAATAAAATAATATAAGATAAAATAATATAAAATAATATAAAACCAAAATATAAAATAATATAAAACCAAAAATATATATATATATAATGAACCAAAATAATAGGTGATGATAAAACAAGCTCTGATAGCTGAAATGCTTTTGCGCCACAAATTTGTGCTGCCTACGAAAACTTAGGTACACCTCGGTGGTGGCACTGTAACCCGATGATAAATTTAAAATACGGTATTGTGGGCTTTAGGGGGTTTTTCCGAAACCATTTCTGAACCACATAAATAATAATATAAATTAGTGACAAATAGCTGTGTTGGATTGAGCTATAAATTATAAAAATACACCAACTATATAGCTATCGTATATTCTCGGGGGGTGGGAGGGTAGCTAGTTCAATTTTTCGAGGGGGTGGCCCTGAACCTCAACTTCGGCATGTGTGAGCTATGTCTTTTATGTCTCCAGAGACTCTTTGGTGCCTCATTGGTGGGCACAGAGCTGGAAGTGGGGTGGGTCGACCAGCGGTGCAGAGTGACTGAGCAAGACTATTCTCATTGCCCCTAGGTTAATGCGTTGAGTTCGCGATATGCCATATTAATTTTAAAGAAGCGCAATGCTAAGTCAAAAAACTATTTGAAGCCGATTAAAGTCATAGTACCAAAATACTGACATATATGCATAAGTGTATATAAACATACTTTAGACTAACATACGTATAATAGGCCTTGTTGACTAAAACTTAACTTACGATTAGTAAAATCTTAATAATTTAAGTTGTTCATAGACTTTGTCTACAGCAGTTTTCAGCGAAACCACTTGGTTTAAAGATTAATTGAAAGTAAATATTTATTACAGGGAAAGTTCACTTGCGTTTGGGTTATATTCGAACGTTGACCAAATTTTACGTATCGCATGATCATATATATAGTGGCTGCTTTAGCGTGACGCCTTTAGAGTAGTAAAATTCTGGTTGATAAATTCAATTGTTAAAATATGAAATAATTGGCATTTTCTCTTATAATTTTTTTGTTCAGCAAAAATGTTGAACACTTGTTCGAGTGAAGAATTGATTAAATAGCAATTTCGAAAACCTCATCTTCGTTTTTTTTGTATTTATGGTTTCATGTCGTATCCAAGTCAATTCCCAGGCATCCTCTTAACCGGGTATCTGGATTTCACTTGTTTACGACGCAATATTATGCATTCGCAACGGATTTACAATGCGCAGTTTGTATAAAGATAGAAAACAATGTTACAGCTTCATGTGTGTTACGAATGACAATCTAGTTGTTGTTTTGATCCGGATTTAACTAAGTTACGTCGCTTTCAGCTAATTAAATTTAGTTTTAAATATAACACAATTCATAAGATATATACCGGGACAAATAGGTCCAAATAAATACTATATTACATGGCATTCGCACATCAAACGGAGCCGTCATTCACCACCTACTGCGTCGCTGTCAGCAAACAAGAAGACTAAATGAATCAAAAAATAACAAGTCAAATTTAATTTAGCCCGTAAAACATGCCGAGATAGAATCGCGGAGGTGTGAGTGTCGACCTACAGGTTCATGTCTGTTACGAACGACAACCTAGTTGTTATTTTGATCCGGATTTAACTAAGTTACGTCGCTTTCAGCTAATTAAATTTAGTTTTAAATATAACACAATTTATAAGATATATACCGGGACAAATAGATCCAAATAAATACTATATTACATGGCATTCGCACATCAAACGGAGCCGTCATTCATCACCTACTGCGTCGCTGTCAGCAAACAAGAAGACTAAATGAATCAAAAAATAACAAGTCAAATTTAATTTAGCCCGTAAAACATGCCGAGATAGAATCGCGGAGGTGTGAGTGTCGACCTACCACATCGTTGTCCACATACGAGAAGATTGAATGGATCAAAAAATAACAAGTCAAACTTAATTTAATCACCCAAAACATATGAACAATGGTAGTCCCAGATTGGGTACATCGTTATCAGTTTTATTTTTTAAATTTAGACGGTAATTAAAACGAATTTAAATTAGCCAAATAGAATAATTCCGTAGAGAAAAACGAAAATTGTTGAGAAACCTATTTCGAGGATAACGAAAAATTATGGCGTAACTTGGAGTCATAAAGAAACATCCAGCAGCGAACAAAGTGATTTCTTGTCGGATAATAAATAACAAATGTGGCAACTGAGATAACAATATTCTATTGACAAAGTATTTGTAGCGATAAGTTTGTAGCGATAAAACTAGCCATAAGTTATGATGATCGTTAATGCGGCATTCACGTTATAATGTCCCCAACGTTTTAACCTATGTACACCACACAGTGTCAGGCACACTGTTGACAACAGGGTGTCTTAGATACCCCATGTTTTTAATAAATTTTCTCAAAGGTAGCTAGTTACGCCTATCACCACTTCATGACAGCGTCAAGCACACCGTGTCTGCTTGCAGCTTTATGGACAGTGTGCGGCATTATTACACCAGCTTTCATATGGCCTAAATACAAATATCGAACATTTAGAAAAAACACACAACACCGTTGAATAATAAACCGCATTATCTACATACAGTATCTGTTACAGTTAATTCGCGCCAAATTGGTAGCAAAGGGTGTGTACGACACTGTAAAGAAAAAATGCAGTAGCTATGGTTGTGTCGTACACCCTCGGCAATTGATTTACAGTATGGGTGTCACCCTGACTGTCTTTGCGGTTGGGTTGCGACTACAGTGGGTCAAAAGTTCCAAACAGCGGAGACATTATAACGTGAACGCCGCATAACAAGCTAAAAACTTCTATACACTGTTTGTGCTTTAAAACGGTCAGTACACAAACATTTATTTCACGGAGTTAAATGGTCTAACTGAAGACTTGGTAACTGAAGACTGGAAACTGTAAGTAATGGTTTAGCTATAGTACTCCTACATGGTCAAAACAACTTGTTGATGCGGCGTTTAAGTTATAATGTCCAAACTTTTTGGAACTCTTGTGCTCTGTAGTCGTGACTCAATCTTACAGACAGTCAGGATAATAGCTATTCCGTAAGCGATTTTATGATGGTATGCGACATACTCTTAGCTAATATATGTTTTCTTTACGCCATCTAGCATACACTTACCTACAGTTTCATCGCGGATTAACAATAACGCATACTGTATGTAATTGATGCGGTATATTATTTGTGTTGTTAGTTCTTGCAAATTTCAATTTTTGTAGCTAAAGAACGTTGACAAAAGTGCTTAATATTTTTGAACATTTTGAGTTCAAGAGATTTTTACTAAGACTCAGAAAAGGAAGCCACTGATGCTATATTACAGTCTGTCATTTTTAGAAATAACACTCGTAATGCTTTATGAGCAGGCTTGCTTCAGTTCATGCGTCAACTTAAGTTAAAGACAGTCCGTCGTCTTGAGTTTAATACGCTAGTGCGTGAGTCTACTTTAGATGCGTACACCTAAAGTTCTTTTGTAAAGTCAGTTCACGATCGTAAATGCGATGAACGGAACAAATTACGATTTTCTCTTATGTACGCGTACACCATTTGCTATGCAACCACGCATAGAGGTTGTTCACAGTCACTATTTTTGATTTAGCGTCGCATTTTGCTTACCGGGTACAAGCGAAAACGCGATTATCAACAATACACAAATAGACCGGGAACATATTGCTGTCTGATTCACATTGCCATTTGACGAACACGGATAAACATTGGGAAATGGACAAATGTGCGCGAATGCAAATTCCATTCGCACATCGCAGATCCTATGTTCGCGTAAGCAAACATGCGAATACCGATACAAAAATGTGAACGCGAATTTCTGCACGAATCAATTCGTGATTTTGACAAAATAACAACATTGGTGTACACATCTAACGTATAGTGGTACTTATTTTCAATGAAGCACTGCAGATAGGTTGTTTATTTACTTATATTGAAGCAATAAGTATTCTAATTCTACTAGTAACGACAACCTTCATCAAAAATAAGCAACGTCTGCTTTAGATAAATGTTTACAATCATATGTTTTCATAGGTGGTGTAGAAAGTGCACCTCCCGTAAGGGTCGGAACAGCTCCTAAGCAATATAATATTTCCCTCAGGGCATGTCCAGGGGCTGCTGTTCGTTCCAGTGCCAAAACTTTAGCATGTACAAAATTTTAGTATTTATGAGCATAAAATTACAAAATTTTAAGGAAAACACGGGAAAAAATAGTATGAAAAATTGCGCACAGTGGAAAAGGCTTTTGGTTGCCAACTGGTCTACCCTCATTCGTCCGGTGGAACCATGTGCCAACCATAGGACGACGAGCCTTGGACACATATGATCTACACTTATTTTTTTGGAAATACTTTTTAAACGCCAGTGTTTCAAAGCTACCCAGCTACTATCGCTAGCAAATTTTTTTCATTCACACGGTCAACGCTTCATTCAAGGCATTTTTTCATTCAGGCTTAACGTGTATTTTCGCAGCGAAGTTGATGAGTATTCTTTTGATTCTACACACCACGATGTTGATTTTACGGATCTACAGTGAATATTTAGTCACAATAAATGGAAAAAAAATTTTTTTTATAATTTCATTTTAGTAAGGCTTCATATGTGTTTTGAGCGTCATGAACAAAAATCAGCAACGCTTACTTGGCGGCAACAAGAAATAAATTGAAATACGGAAATTTTGATTATGATTTAGGAATAAACTTTTAATGAACTCTATGTTAATCCAATATAGACATGACATACGCCAACAAATCTAATATGGTTTACCCTCACTAGGTACTTTATTATATTTCTGCGACCTCTTAGTTTTTTTAAAGAATGCGATTTGTGATAATAGTTCCTGCGGCTGAAAGTGAATGCAAATTTTAATGTGGTGAATTGCTATTTTTCAGATGCAGATCAATACCTGTTGTATTTCATCTTGTTGGTTACCGGATGATACGTAAACTCGTGACTAGTGTGATGAATGGCCAGATTCCACGTTTTTGGCTGTGTGTTCGATCAAGGTTAGATTCCACAAACGTAGTTTTTGATGAATAGAATAGGCACGTGCATGTTGATAATATACCGTTTCTCTTTATATTTCAGCTTATTTTTTATTAATAGAGCAGATACCATAAATTACAGAAAATATAATACGTATTCGCGTTACTGAATAAAGGCATTCTCAGATAGCTAGTTGTACGATTTGTCAAGAGCTTTCGATTCAGCTAGTCATTCTAGAGGTAGAGGTGCGGGGGTAGGTCTTCCGGTGGGGATGTTGTGGAAAAAGTTGACTACCTGCTCCCCCCCCCCCAAACAAATACAATACCAATTTTTACAATGTTTCACCCTATGTTGCCACTTTTATGCTAAAATTTCTAAAATTGATATTGTGGTTTCCTCAAGAAGCGGATCTTCAAGAGGGTACGGTGGTATCCTCAGGAGGCACCTCTCTGAACCCGTGCATCGACATGTATGGATTACAGTATATACTTTGCGTACCTGCAGTGTGTACTGCGTTATATATATTATAAGTGAGAAAGTGCCAGATTTTTCAAACTCTGGCTTAGTTTGGCTGCTCCTGAACAATGCTAGGCTATGGTTTCGATGTGACAGTATCAGCTACGCTCCGCTCTTCATTAATGGTGGCCAGATCAACTCGGTTTGTACACGTTCGATAGAAACCTAGGATCAGGTCTTATACTCCATATAATAAAAGTTTGCAATGCTCTTGAATTAGAGACGATGTATGATATACAAATCGCAAAGGAACTATATATAGTTGCTTGTAAGAGCGAAGCCGATGTAATCACGGCTTTTATTGCTTATATATATGCTCTATATTATCTATACACTTGGTGGGTCGATATCAAGGCCCACCCTTGCCCATGTTCTTGGACCACCACATCTAGACCCTCCAGGTTTTTGAACCACTGACTTGTACACCCAGGTTTGTGACCAAAAATATTCGCTGAATTAGTGCGTCAAAACCTGGGGTCTAAAAAAGTTGGTCTGAAAACCAAAGGGAGGGGTCTAAAAAGTGCTTGAAAGTATAAATGCGTAGCTCGAAAACCTGGAGGGGGCCTGGATGTGGTGGTCTAAGAACAAACATGGACGACGTGGGTCGTGTCTTTGACATATACGTTCTCGTTGACGTGGGTCGAGTACAATTTCGTGGGTTCTAAAACCTGGACGGGTAAGGGAGAAAAAGACCAAGACGTACCACTGGCGATAATATAAAGAAGCTGAAGATTGTCGCACTGTTCAACAATTATCTAGGTATTATATATCAGTAGTTATAATCATGCTTGTTGAATTTCTAAGTTTCTAAGAGCCGACCCCAGCTATCCCTGGTACACTAGGTTCGTCTCTCGTCGACATAGCTTAAGCTCCGCATCACAGGCTCGGCAAGTGCTAAGTGCTTGCGATAATGGCTTAATTTTGTTCTAGTGAGCGACAAAGTGGACTGGTGTGTTGAGTACCTATAATATGTTCTGTATTACCAGGGCTTCAACTAGCATGTGAGTATAGCCGCCAAACTATGATGTGAGTGCCCCAACCGTATTGAATGCACAATAACGATAGCATTGGATCCCGCCAATCTATGATGTGGGTAACTCCTTGTGTTCCCGGGCGACGGCCCACGGCCAAATTTCATTTTCTGAATGGAATTTTCTGGAAACAAATTTAAACGCTAGTCTGATCGAAGTATATAATTGAAAAGAATCAGAATATGTTATGGAGCGTCGGCCCTTCTTGGAATAAAGGTTGTAAATTTGAAAACATTGAGTTCGTAAATGGTTGTTTTAGAAATGGTTTTATACGCTATGCGACTGAAAAAATTTCTATTTTGGGAGAGGCCATGCCGACGACATGTGACTGCCCCCAATTGAGGGGTACTGGGGTCCAAAGCCCTGGCTATGTGTACCAAATATTAGTTATGACAAAGAGCCTGATTTCTTGAAAAATGTAACCTTTATAACATACAACAGAAACATGTGCCGACTGCAAAAAAATATTGGTGCCATTACGGGTCTTGTTCTCTACAGTGGTAGCATGTCAATGCATATATTGGCATGATTTGTGTGTTACGTTTTGTTAAAAGTTTATTTAGCATGCCAATTTTTAATATTAGATTTAACCTATACAGAGCCCTTATATATGCCTCATCAAGAGATAATTATGTTACAAAATGAATTCTGGGATAATTTGTTTGATTTAAGATTCTCTGCATATAAGGATCAAAAATAGCGCAGACAAATATATTTTTCTGGTTAAAACTTTTATATTGAAATTTAAATTATAAATTTTGTATATAAAACAAAAAAATTGAAATTGCATTTTAAGCGAACAAGTATCGACATTAAAATTTCGACACTTCAAGGGATTTCATGTGAGCGAATGGTCTTTTTGATATAGTGAACGAGCCTATACCATACAGGTAGTCTCTGAAAAAAGCATTCCTTAATCGTACATGAACGCATACCTTGCATTAGTATTGGAATACATATTTTAAATCAAGTCACTTTGGTAAAATTTGAAAACTATGACATAGTATCTCTATGAGTATATACTTTCCTCCAATCCTTAGACAGTTGGGATATGTTTTGTGGCTTTTCTAACGGTTATAATTTGAACAAAATCCTGTATGATAACACCATTTCATAAAACGTGCTTCGAAACACGTAGTGCCCAATAGCTTAAATTGTTGAAACCATTTTCTAAATTTTACATATGTATTTTACATGTTACATCGTAGCATTTTTACCTTGTATACATAGTGGCTTAAGAGAGTGCCTAAATTTCACTTTCATTTCACTATATTATCTTGGCTATGAACACATTAAGCTTAAAGAAATTGAAAATTCATCGTTATGCCGTTGAAACGCCTTTAAATTAGCACTAAAATATTATCTGTTTTTAGTTTTACGGAAATTACTCACAGAATTGCTTAATTTTACAGGAAGTGTACTGAAAATGGTCGATAAACCTCAACATTCACAGACAATATATGGGTACCAAACCCTCATTACATTTTATACCAAAATATCTTTTTACGAATTTATTGCAATAAAAGTTATATCATGTGGCTCTTCCTTCATACGACATATATGAACCGAAACAACTTAATTTTGTTGCAAACTTCGAAAGGACAGGAACGCAATTGCGTATGCGGAAAGTCAAGCATCAGAACAGGATCAGGCAACCTCCCCGGGGTAAGGTGACATTATTTCCGAGGGGGTGTTCGAACCTTTGGGGTGATAATCCCACTGCTCCCGCTATGAGCATGTATGAGCTGTAGGGTTGCTACAAGACCATTTCACTCAATAATGACTCTATCAAAGCATTTTTTTGGACTAAACCGTGCGACTTTCCACGCTATGAATTGGTATTGTTCGTACCGTTCAAATTAATTTATCACAGCCTATCTAGACTTTAGTCAAAATACATGTCCTATTATTATCTCTCTGACGGCGTATCAACAAGGGACTAGAAACGAAGAAAACTCAAGTTTTCATCCAAATCAATGAAAATTTTGCTAAAATCAAATTGAATTTAACGGCTGGTTCATTTAAGCAACGTATTAAGTGGACAACGGTTTAATATTCATTTCACTTTATACTACGTTCGTCTTTTGCATCGCAGTCAAATACGTTGGAAGTCATCAAAATCCTGCTGTTAGGTTAATTGCTAGTTGCTTTGTTCGACACAATTTTCATAGCAATATGTGGCCGTAAGCAGTGTTAGTATAGCACTAATTTAAGTTGACTAATGCATTCTCCTAGGAAGCAGCATGCTTAAAATCCTGAAGAAACTTTCAATTTTCAATTTTATAAAACTGCCGCCGTCTGTAATCTGGTATTGGTATAAATCGATTGCCTTAACTCGTCACAGCATTTACAATGGATTTGAAACATTGGCATCTTTTTATGCGGCTTATACGTTAAAAAACACCCTCCATGTGAAAGTTTTATCCCCCAATAGTCTAGACCATACTGTAGCCCGCGTGAG
>JASANE010014762.1:0-15681 GCA_030248225.1 Trileptium ribeirensis
GTGGTTGTAGGTCGGTGCAAAGATAACGAATTGCGAATTAGAACTTATACTTTATACTTAACTCTCTTATCGGAATAAATGTTTTAATTGCGTCTTTAGGTTTCGAATTTCTGAAAACTCGAGTGCTTAGACATAGTCGCGCAGCCTCGCAAGACATATACCGCAGCCCAGGGAACGCGGGCCATATCATTTCCCACCGGCGTTCTGCTAGCCACACATCATTCCCATCAATCTTAGGTGACCAATCACTTCCTCCTTTTAAATACCGATACCCGCCATAAAAATCACTTTCTACTCATACCCCAACAAAATAACGTTTAAAGTAACATGCTGACCACGATGTCGTGTAAAACTGGGAAACAGTAATATAAAAGTGGTCAGAATTCTAGTAAATCAAAAATTAACCCCAGGTCCTAAATAAGGCAGAAGCCAAAATACAAGTTGTTTATATCGTAGTAGGAATTAGTAAACCACATAGTAAGAACGTTTTACGCAAGTCCTGTCTAAAATTTAAAATATTAAATGCCACTTCAGAGATCACCTAGACCAACGATGCAGACTCGGCCACAAAAGAAAAGAACGTCGAGAAAAAAGAGGTATCACCAAACGCAAAGACTCAGAAAACGGTAGCAAAATCAAGCACAGTGGAAGAATTTGACGACAATTAGACAATTCTATCCATGTGTAGTATGGACGTGACGCTGCTGCATTACGCACTTCCCAGACGTAATGCCCATACGACCCCGGCTATCGTGACTTCAAGGGCGGACCTATTGGGTAAATTTTCATTGATTCGGGTCAGGCCCAAGACATTACGGAGCTTAGCAAGCCGCAGGAGCGCTTCATAGGATGTGTTCTGATCCTGTCGGACGGATTGCGCACGTAGTCTACGAGGTACTACTTTTGAGGTTCCCAGGGAGGTTGACTCCGTCACCTGCTCACAGGTCAAAGAGACCAAACCGCTATTCCCTATCCACGTTTAACCCGGGAAGTGTAGAATTTTGAATGTTTAAGTTGGATCGAAATCGGTTCCCACTTCATCGAAACGATTAGTTCGTTTTAATTTAGCCAGTGGCCCCCACTAGGGTCCGACAAATCCCTAGACGTTTAACGTCGGATTCGTGCGTCTAAGTTTCTATTCTGGGTGCTCAGCGTGAGTTTACAATTTTGCGGTAACTTTCTCTTAGGAGTCGCACTAGTCGTACCTTTACAACAATCATCATTAACAAACTTAGTTGTAATCGGCGAGTCACGCTAAGGTTTGCTTCTTCGATGCGCGTGTCAAACCTGAACGAGGGTCGTCGATTTGGGGTGACGGATTTCAAACCCCTTTGAGTTCCTATCGCTACTACGGGTCAACAAAACACTTGAACAATTTGGGTTTCCAATGAGCTTTTATTGATGAGTCACAAGAATTTATGAGCATATGGACAGATACGTATTGTACGGGCGAATACAATAAGCCTTATGTCACAGGTATGGTACGCTAATACAAAAATGAGCAGAGCATCAATTGGCTGGGTTGCGGAGTCATCGCCTTTTTCACTGAACTCTCACATCTGGGTCAAATCACGGCATATACTGTGAAGCCTTATGTTATGACAGCTGTGCTTACCTTACTCATGAAAAACAGTGGGTCCGGCTAAAAATCAGTACCGCTAAGTGCTACGGTTAGTTATCGATAAAATAAAGGCGCCATCGAACTAACTACTTGCTCAGTACTACGTTTGCTAACAGGAAGGGTACTCCGAAACAACAATAGATTCGGGTAAGCGAAAGGCCGAAACGAAACAAGGTATGCGGGGTAACGCGTACAACGGGACGTTCCCGAGACTTCATCTTGCTCATTCGAATCACAAAACTATGGTACATGATAATCAGTTATTTATAATCGCTTGTTAGTAGCGATGAGGTTAACCTACGACAACATAATACAACAATGATACAACAATACTTATTAATACCATGACAAGCTTAAGAAGTGCTCCTCGGTACGACTCCTGGATGCTATGGTGCGGCAGTGGTACAGTACAACAACTTTTTCCTACTCGCACACATACATAGAAACTCACAGTGACCACAAAATTTTCAACAGGGTTCATAGTCCTACTAGTTAATTTGGTTCTGGTTTCCTATCAAATCAACTTAATTCTCCGAGTAATAGAAAATGAATGTTCCGGCGGGTTGTATAGACATTACTCACAGTTTTCAGTTCTAATTCATTCCCTACAAAATTACTCCGCAAGCGCTACTGCAAAAGTGGCAAAGTTCGGTATTGATTGCGGTTAATCCATAATTGGAATAGCTGCGGAAGTAGCCTTTTCGGGTCTACAAATATGTGCTATAACTGTGATAAAATGATCGAGCAGGCTTGTCTCGTGAATCAAACGTGGGTCCCGGTAGATTAAGGTGGGGACCGATGTTTAAGCTTTTCCTAATACAGGAGTATAATCCTAACTTATCATGCAAGTTATGTCTATGCTTCGAGGGATGTACAGTTGGGCTTGGCTACTAAATTGATAGAGTTGTTTTGTAGCTCTATCCTAAAGGCAGGTTAAATTAACTAATGACAGAAAGTGGCTGTACGTTATCGTTATATGAATTTTATACCAACTTTGAGGGCTGGGACGGGGGTTAAAATTGTATTGCGGTACCTTAAAAATTCAACTAAAATAAGGCCTACGTTTAGCAATGCCTCGCCAGTCATCGGCGCTATCTTAAAACTGTTACAACCTAAGTAATTCCGGCTTGATACAAGCTCTCAAAACGAGCTATATTTAGTACTAAGATTTAACTGTTGTTTCGGGCAACTTCTATTCGTCAAAACGAGTCGGTAAACGGAGGCCCCGGTTGTCGGGACAACCGCAACAGTTTTATTTATTAGATTTTACTCGGCTCGTTTCCTTAACTTGCTCAGTTCCTACTTTTCGACCTAGATTTTTTGGTATAATTTGATTAGGGCTGGGGGGGACCTTGAATTTCTAATAACTTTTTATTCTGCCAGCCTTTCTCTACTACATTTCACCTGGCGGCTAGGCTTGACCTTGCGTATTGATTTTCTAGGACCGGGTCGACGGTCCTCACTAAAACTGGTCGGCCGGGCCAAGACCCGACATCGCGGCTAGCGATATCGTTAATTTTGTTTCTCTAAAATTTTACCACTGCTAGCAAATTTACCAACTCTGGTAAATTTCATAATTTCATTGCAGCGGCCGTATATCGGAGATTCGAGACTCCACCGGGCCGTCGGGTTTGTGATTCCGACTTGGTAAAGTTGTATTTTAGGGTGGCGTCCAGTAGCGGACATTCCTACGAGGAAACAGCGAGAGTTTCTACAAAATTCCTGGGGTAAATCTTGAAATATTTTAATTTTACGTTTTCACTGGGTCGGGCCTCTTCAAGGCCGGCGGGTTTGGGGTTCCGACTCGAAACCGATATGTTTTAGTACCTTATTCGTCAGTAGACAGTACTACGAAGAAAGAAGTTCTAGCAAAATTCCTGGAGAAAAACTTAAAATATTTCGATTTTCACATTTTACTGGGGGCGACCCCTTTTATGGTCGTCGGGTTTAAGTTTTCTAAGTGAAATCGACAGGTTTTATATGTACATTCATTAACCGAGAGCGTTAGGAAGAAACTGTCAAAGTCCTAACAAGATTCCTGGAGTAAATCTTCAAACATTTAACTTCTCCTATTTTAGCGGGGGCGAGCCCCTTCAAGGTCATCGGGTTTATGATCCCGACGTGATATTTGAACGTTTTAGGTGCTGAATCCTCCTAGAGATCCGGTTAAAGTTTTAACCAATTTGCTGGGGTAACTCTCGAGATATGCCAAATTTGCCTAGGTGAGCTATCTCGCTCACGGGGCATTAAAACAGAACGTCTACTCGTGGTCAAGTGCAACTTTCATCTTATGGGCAATATCTAAGACGCTATTATTACGTTGATAAAGTTTTACTAAGTTCCTGACACAGTTTGATCCGGCAATACCTAGTTCCATTCTTAGTTCCTACTAACAAAACTCCAAAATCGTCGGACGGCTTCGCGTCCAAAGAAAACAGTAAAACCACGAAAGTCTTGCGTAAAACCATTGGTAAAATGTTCGACGAGAGTTCTATGGCATGACGACGGATGATTCGGAGTTCGACTAATACTTTTCAATCAAAACAGGGTTTATTTAACTTCGGTCAGCTCAATACTCATGTTTTTTCAATTCTAACTCAGCTCATGAAAACATGTAAACGGAATCTCAATGCGAGTGTCGCGTGCTATTTGTGTCCTAATCTCAATGACCGAGGGAGGTTCAATCTGACTTCGGCCGACTACTTAATTTATGTGAGCGGCTGGCCGTGGCCATGCATCTGCGGGGCAAGCTAGGACGGGCTGAGCTACCATGTAAACCGAAGTGTGGACACGGGAGGCTCAATCTTTGCTCTAATACTCATGAAGCCAATGTTCCATCCTACTGTCTAATTCGCCTATCTTTAACCTAATACCGACGAAACTCAACGAAACCATTCCACCTCCCTTTCCATGTCCACACTTACGGTCCTTCGATTCCTATCGGTCGGCGTCCATCGCTTTTTCGTCCATCCGCAGGAGCAAACAGTAAGCCAAAAGCAACAAGCAAATCAAGAGAGACTGACGAAACAATTAATACTGACGAAAAAGCGCCAGAGCGGTCTGCAGAACGACCTAACTCTGCGCTGCCGAAGACAGACTGAACTCTGTCAAATTTGTGCGGTTCTGATTTTATACTCAAATTCCAAATTTTTGAAATTTTAAATTTTGGACCGTTGAAGTGCTTATTCAGCACTTTTGGTCCATTTTCTGATTCAACCTTACTTAACTAAATCAATACTCTTATCGGTCACATTCCAAACATATTTTGGACCGATTTTCTCTCAAAATCTTATAAAACTAAGCTTAATTTACGACCTTGTTTATATTAATTTAATATAAAATCTATATAAAAGTTTCTGGAAACTTCGAAAGTTATACTATCAAATTTTATATAAACGTATACTAGCGTACTGGAAACTTAAATTCCAAACCGCAAACCAAAGCTATATAGTAACTTTATATCGGTAAATGCATACAAGATTCGTGCCGCATCCACCGCTTCACTTCGGCCGTTCTGGAAGTTTCTGCTAGTCGTAAGTAAACAAGACCCTGCAACGTATACAGTGCTACTATCAGCTTCAAATCTAAAACTCCCAATTTATATGCCATTAATATGGACTTTAATATTAACTTAATCGACAGAGTCTTGCTGATAAGAAACTTTTAATACTAAATTTCTAGAAACATACACTAACTGGGGTCAACTTTAATACCAAGTTTGCCATCAAGTCCGAAGTCGTGCGTTATTTACTTATATAATACAGCTGCTATAAAGTACTGACACGGTGGCTCAAAAGCCGATTTAATATTAAGATGTTTCAGCTTGAAAGAGTCAAGCTTGTTGGCTTAGCGAGTTCGTAGTCGATGGTCCGACCACACGTGCTCATAAACTAGATACAATGCCGCTACTAAGAACGGCACTGATAAGAGCTGCATCAAAGCTCCAAATATTAATTTTATATAAAATGTATCGAAAGATATATAGAAGAAAACGGGGCTAATATTAAACTCATCGACATTGCTGACTTTGATGTAAAGTTTTGTAGATACTTCATATAAACGACTCGACGAATGTAAACAAGAGAACGAAAAAGAGAGCGAAGGGGTAAAAGAGGGTGGGGGTCCCCGGGGAATGGCTGGAGTGCCAAACGAGGTTCGGATTCGGACTCAACAAGTCCGACCGAACAAAATGATATGTAACAGGACCGTATTCGGTCTACAGGGGGAATTGAACTCTTGGGGGAGGGTCGATGCCCAATTTTTTCCTGGGTAGGGTGTTTTAAACGGTTCCCCTGGGTTCGGGGCATAGTCTTCTGGAGCGTTTTATATATATTTGTGTTAGTCTTGACAAGGGGGTTTCAATAAGGGGTCACACGCCAGTCATGGCATTGGTTTATGTTTTTCCATGGGAAGGGGTACCTAAAAGTGGGCGCAGCGGGACCGGTCCGGGCTTAAATTAAAGCCTCGGGTCTAAGGATCACAACGATGTCCTATATATAATTTTGTAACCAATATTCGTGAAGTTATTTTAATAACTTTATTTTACCTGCTTATGTATGTACATATTTGCTCATAAGCCAGTGGATCCGGGTCGGATTTCCACGAAACCGGTCTCATTCGAAAGACCGTCAAATTTTCTATAACAAATGTTAAGTACAAAATTTATGATTTCCTATCGGTTCCGGAGTTATGGACCGGAGCCGATACTTTTAACACCAAATTTTCCTAAATTTCTTAGTTTTATTTCTTATCTTAACCAGCGAAATTGAACGCTGGTAAATAATATTTCGTAAAGTCTTGCGAATTACCAGTGTGGCAATAACTAGCGAGCACTGGTAAATTTTATACTTTCGGCTTTCTCTTATAATTTTCAGGGAATTCTCTCAATTGCTGTTATATATATATATATATATATATAACATACATATAGATACATATATATATAGATGTTCAAGCAACAAACGATATAGAGCGAAGCACAGTCGCAATTCAACAAGTATAAGAACAACAACAGCTACCGAGTACGAGCAACAACAAACAAAAATTGGTGCAAATCAAGAACAAATCGATGCAAGTACCAAAAGAGTAACAAACGAGTCAAATCAAAGAATCAACGTGGGAGAACAAGTTTCAAACCCGACAACTAACTGGCGCATCTCAAACGGAGAACGCCTGGAATCAAGTATATACAATCTTTGTACGCGACGACAAATTTCGGTACATTTTATACGGAGAACACATGGAATCAAGTGAAACCCTCGTACGCGGCGACAAAGTTGGGTACATATGAAATGGTGAGCACATGGAATCAAGGGTTAAGTATAGCAACCGGAGCACGCAAAACGAAGCATACGGGTATTCGGTGCAACACCATTTGTCCCGCAATACAATCAAATGCCACTCGCTGAGAGCAATTCGATGATTAATCCGGAGATAGCAACAGCAACACCGTACGTGTACCAAATCCATCAACTACAACAATTGAATGAAACCACAGCAATGAATCAAATCAACAGCGAAGGTCAACAAAACAGCATCGTAATGGCGATGAGCCAGCAACTGATCGAAGCCTTGGTCAAGGTGGCGACCAAAGAAACGCCGCAAGGAGCGAATACAGCGCAACAAGTAATTAGTAAAGCGATTATGGTTAAGGTGGAGAACGTAGTACGAAACCTACAAGCGCACAAAGGCGAGAGCAGCTTCGAGAAATTCCGCAAAGAACTCATGAAAGCGCTGGCTCAAGACGGCATCAACGACGGATAACAGAAAGTCTGAGCCCTGAAAGCAAATATGCGCGAAAAAGTGTAAGAATATTTGGAAGTGCTAGCACTCCAAAACGCTGAAGAATTAAACAACTACGGCGAATTGGTCAAGAAACTCAGAGAAAGATTCGATGTGCCAAAACATTCACAAATCACATGAATAAGCTGCAAAGTTTACGACAAACGGGAACGGTCAAAGGTTTCGTGGACGGCTTACGAGTATACGCAGAATGACATATAACCGCGAAAGACATACCCGAATCAATCGTGGAAGAAGGCCTCAAGCCCGCGTTGATCACAGGATTAAAGAACACAATCCGAAATAGATTATGTGCGCCGAAAGAAGAGACCTTCGCGACATTGACGGAGAAGGCCGAAGCAGCCGAGACCTTGGATCAACATATGACCCAAGGATTGCGAAGTACAAACGGCCAAGGTACAGAGAAATACAATCGAGTCAAACGAGAGCGAACATAGGCCAACAAACGTTGTAACCGAGACAGCAAAGACGACAAGTGCAATGGCGTCCGCAACGGTGGAGCGACCAATCAACCCAAGTACGTCAACCACAACAGCAACAAACCGAGCAACCATGAGCGATGTCGATACCGATGATGCCGACACAGTGCTATCAACACCTGGTGCAACCATATTATGGAGCGATGGAAATGCAATATGCAATGCCGCAAACAATATACCCGGTAAAAGTACCACAGCAAGCAATACAGCAACAAACAAACTGGCAAGAACAACAACGGATGCCGGTACCCATGTCGAATCAACAGTAAAACCGACAAACGTTGGCGAACCAAACGCCACCAAGATGCAACAACTGTGGAAGGCCAGGTCATAGAACATAACAATGCTTCCCGAACAACGCAGAACAAAACGCAAGAGGGGGATGCGAACGGAAAATCAACAAAAACGTCAAAACCGGTACAGATTGATGCCAAATCGATCGGGTCCACAGAATGAAAGTATGAACAATGAACCGGCGAGATCGAGTGGAGTACCGCAAAGAAAGAACATTCAAAAATAACCAAAGAACATCGAAAACATATCGGCAGAAAAAAAAGAAAAATTTGTGGCAGTGAGTCAAATAGATAAAACTGAAGAACACGAACCGTGTAGTGATCCGACTGTGCTGTCAAGATACTATCGATGCGTACTTTGAAGGAACCAAGAAACTCCCACGCCTAGTCGATACTAGGGCACAAAAAACAATCATTAGTGAAGAACAGTACGAAAAGCACTTCAGTTAGTTGCCGCTTAAAGAAACGGCATTATGCCCGGTAGCGTTCAACGGACAAGTAACAGAAAGAGCGATTGGAATACCTTTTCGTACCGGTCCACTTAGACAAGAGGGTGCGAAAGATACGATTTATCGATGATCCGAAATATCTCAAAGATTGCGATATACGGACACGACTTCCTAGCAGCCTTCGAATTAGTAATTGATTATCGACAATTAAGAATCGTTATGAGTGGCAGACTGCTACCTCACATTTGGCGAGTGAACGAAATGGGGTCGTCTCAAAAAGAAGACGAGATCTGCAAATGCTAATACAATCAAGTAATCGTTCCATGGTCAGCGAAGTTCATAGAAGCAAAAACACAATATGGAACCGAATAAGACGACACGATAATAGTGGAGCCATTAGTGAAGACTAGCAACGGTCTAGCGATTCCAAACAGTATCGTAAATGCAAAGAACGGTAACATCACAGTACCAGTATGCAATCTAAATACTGTTGAGATAGAAATAATCGAAGATCAACCGTTAGTACGAAAAGTGGAAGAGAAGATTGTAGGCATGGTGGTTGATGAAGAAAAATCATAAAGAGCAATTAATACTTTCGAACGAAAGCAAACAAACAATCAGGCGCGAAAGAAAGAGAAAGAAGACCAAAGGTGCATCAAGATCGGAAAAAGAGGAAAACCAATAATGAAGTCTTTTGCTGGCGAAATCCAAATAAAGAATCCACAGATGGTGTCGATGATGGATACAGAAATAAGAAAAGGAAGAAAAACGACAGTTCATGCTTAGAGAAATCAGTTACCGACCAAGAAGGAAAAGTGTACTTGGCAACCGTGCTTCATAACCACCATGACGTCTTTTCAACATCAGGTTTCGATATCGGTATCAATACGCAGGTAGAACAATATATCCAAACCACAGTCGAAAAGCCAGTACAACAACCACTTACCGTACGTGGATCGAAACGAAGCGAGCTAGCAGGTCCAAGAAATATTGGATTAAGGAGTAATAAGAAGATCGTATAGTCTGTGCGCCTCACCAATCGTCCTGAATAACAAGAAAGATGGATCAAAGATTTTGCGCCGACTATAGAATGCTGAACTCAGTCACAAAACGCGACAGTTTCCCTTTCCCAAGAATCGACGAAATGTTAGATGTACTACATGGTGCGACGTACTTCTCAACATTAGAACTTAAGTCAGGTTATTGGCAAGCACCGATGAATGAACAAGATAAAGAAAAGACAGTGGTTATCTGTCACGATGGATTGATCTAGTTCAGCGTTATGCCTTTCGGATTGAACCTGCAACATTCTAAAGAATGATGCAATTGGGTTTGACGGGTGTCCTGATGGCGTCATGCCTAAGTTACCTTGACGACATAATAATTTCTCAACGTTATATTGGAACCATCTGTACCACATCAGCCAAATACTGCAGCGTCTTAGAGAAGCAAACCTTAACGCAAAAGGTTCGAAGTGCGAAATCTTAAAAGAAGAAATTCCGTTCCTGGGATACACCGTGTCGAACAAAGGTATATATCGATAAAAAGGAACACCGGCAATGAGTTTCCCATTCCCGAAAGTCACCAAGTGAAACTTTTCATCCGCCAGGACGTCAGAACAAATTTTGAATCGAGGAACCACGAGGGTGCCATACCTTGGACCCCACAAGTCCATAATCGGAGCCTTAATCGAAAATCAAAAAAGATGCATCAGCATTTATCATTGTATTATATAATAACTGGGCTCTCCATTCGCTGAAAATTTTGCCAGGGGGCCCTCTGTTTCCGAACCGGGGGGGGGGCGCCCGATTTTCCCAGGGGGCATTTTTCCAAGAGAAAAACGGTTAAAAATCGTGTTATAAACACTGCCAAAATGGCTTTGATGGAGAGAAGAAGCGATTTTGAAGCAAATTTTGACAAATTTGCGGAATTTTTGGCTTCAGAACGGAATTGTAGTACGAATTTTGATCAAATTTTATGTACTTTGGACCGATTGGAAACAAAAAATTTTTCGAAAACACGGTGAACCGGGGGAGCCCAAAATTTTGCCGGGGGCATGAACCGAGAGCACCTGTTCTGAACCAGGGGGACCGAAAAATGCCAAGGGTCCTCCACCCCCCCCAATTTGGAGACCCCAGAATAAAACCAACCGGAAAAACATTCGAAAGTTAAAATTAAAGTTACCTTGCTTCCGTGGAGGGTACTAAAATGAAAACCACCATGTGAAACTTTTCAGCAGAATAGGACGTGAGAACAAATTATAAAATTTTGGGTCCAGGATGCATCGGCATTTAACACTTTACTAGAATAAAGCCAACGAGAGAAAAAAGTTCGAAAGTTAGAGAGATTAAAATAACCTTGCTCCTTGAAGGGTACTAAAATGGGGCAAAAACCATCATTTTGACCTATGACCCCTTTAAGCAGACCCCAAATCATGTATCTTCTGTGACGCCGGTTCAAATGAGCCCAAGATCGTAAAATTTGGTTTAGTCGTTCCCGAGTTATGGCCGATTACGCACACACAAACGTAATTTAAAGGCTTTCACCCCTGCAACATATAATCTCGTTAGGTTACACTACGCTCTGATTACCGTGGAATAAGCATGCTTTCTATTGGCGGGAAGCTCCTGTGCTCCATCATTCGTCAGCGGATAAATAGCCACTCTGAATCTATCGTTAGTGACTCACAAGCGGGTTTTCGTAGTGGTCGGGGATGCAGTGATCAAATTTTTGGTCTCCGCCAATGTATCGAACGCCGTATCAGGTATAGCAAACCAGCGTACGCTGTGTTCGTTGACTTTGCTGCTGCCTTTGACAATGTTCACCGGGAATCGCTATGGCGCATACTGAACCACGTGGGTATCCCCCTCAAGTTTACGAACTTACTACGAAACCTCTACGCCCATGCAAACAGTCTAGTTCGAGTCTATAATGACATGTCGGATCCATTCAACGTTACCACCGGAGTTCGCCAAGGCTGCATTCTCTCGCCGTCCCTGTTTGTTATCGTGCTGGACTGGATCATGAGACAGACGTGTGCTAACTTCAACGGGGTAGAAGTTGGAAATAATCTGTCTGTTACAAATTTCACGTATGCTGACGACATTGTGTTCTTAGCCGAAACGGAAGCAGAAGCCCAACGATTCCTTGATGAGCTCTGTGCAAACGCGCTACGGGTCGGCCTCAAAATATCTCCTGCTAAAACCAAGGTGCTGCCAATCAATTCCCCAGACCCACAGCTAACTGTGGACGACACCACGCTGGAATCGGTGCGTCAATTCAAATATCTCGGCTCTGTTGTCTCTAACCGTATTGTCGCCGCAACTGATGATGTCGCTGCCCGTATCGGCAGCGCGCAGTCTGCCTTCGCCCGCTTTCGCAAGTGCCTGTGGTACCAAAACCAGGTAACCCTATTTACCAAAATCAAAGTATTTCGGTCCGCTATCGTGCCGATACTGTTATACGGCTCAGAATCGTGGTGCCTACTACAATCCGACCTACGATTAATGGAAGTTTTCCAAATGAGATGCCTGCGCGAAATAACTCATATCCCACTTAGCGAGCATCGCACAAACGAGTATATTCGAATGATATGTAACAGCCAACCTCGCATTGAAGAAACGGTAACCCGAAACAGACTACGATGGGCTGGCCACTTATTCCGAATGCCGGATAACCGAATTATCCGCAATATGGTCACCACGCCAGTTCCTGCCCATTGGCGCTGTGCCAGAAACACCCCCAAGCTAACATTGTGGAAAATGATCAAAAGGGACATGGAGTTCCTGAAAGAAACCTATGGTGCGGTCAACTGATCCAACAACTACATCCAAATTATGATGGATCTCGCAGCAGATCGGAACCAATGGAAACAGCTTATTCATATGGCAGTCAACCGTCTGAGCAATCAATGACTCAGGACGACGACTTAAGTAAGTAAGTAAGTACGCTCTGATTAATTGGCCACTTGAATTTCTCTCTTTGCCGTAGTTCAGTGCGCCACTGAGTTTTCCCCCATCATAAAAGGATCAACATGATAATAGGTATAAAATTTTCAAAACGTTTTTTCCTAAAATTCCATTCTGAAGCTGAGATGCGTAAATAGCTTTCAACGTTGAGCACAAAAATATTGTCAACATTCCTGGTGCAATTTAGCAATGGTTTTAGCGTGTTAATTTAACAATGAATTTCAACAATTGTTAGATCCTAAATCAGACTATAAAACTTTGTACTTCTAAAGCTTTTTGTGTACGGGAATGGACCTGAAAGATGACGTAGCGGGATGAGCGGTTCACAAACGCGGGCTGAGATAGATCTCGTTATGAAAAAAATTAGCGTTGGTCTAGTTTTAGTATTACCGTAACCGTTGCATTTACTACTGTTTTTCAGGTTTCCTCTATTTCTATCTGATTTGGTTTAATCAATTTGAACGTTTCAATTAGTGGTTGTTTACTATGTTGGTACTCCAATAAGACATGTCCTTACTCACCAATATCCGTATCACTTTGTTTTAGAATAGTTAAACTGATATTCATTAGATATTTTTTTGTAAGTATTTGAATTTGATCAAGGCTCTCCTCTATCCAATAACACGGATTTGGCGCCATAGCATGAGCATTGGTAAGTTATGTTAATATTTTAATACATACATATATATGTATAGAATTCATTACATATCATTTTGCTTTAATTATACTTTAGCTTACTTTAGCACATAGTATGTTATTGAACTGAAATATACACATTATTTCAAGCACGCGCATCCTAATTGCGAAACCATAAATGACAATGACAACAAAGTATCTTCTGCAACTACCGGCACACAATTCAGACTTTTTGAAAAATATATTTGACTTTTTTTGAGTGAAAAGCGCTACCTGATCCGAAACTACCCAGTAGTTCTCAAAAATTTGGCGTTAATTCAACACTCGTTATTGTGTACGTATACGTATATTTAATAAATATGTTATCATTATCAAGTATATATAGACCGTTTTTTATCAAAAACAGGACGCTTGAGTGCACTTTCAATGCATACACTACTGTTGTTCTTTTGGCAAAATCACGAAATGCATCATTCGCGTTCATATTTTTGACATCGGTTTTCATTTTAGTGAACTCTAACAAGGACTCTGCGATATAGGAGCAGAACTTACGTCCGCGCACATTTCTCCCTTTCGCACGGTTGTCGGCATTCAGTAAAGGACATGCTGACTCGGGTAGCTATATTTACGGTCTATGTGATTATTGTAGCATATGCAAAAACGCTATTGGTGATCTTGTTTTCCCGTATGCCTGGTCAGAAAAATGTGTTGCTAATTCGCAAAATAGCGAGCGCGAACAGCACCTTCGCGTCGCGGCATCGCAAATCACATAGGCATACATAAAGAAAAATCGTAATTTCTTTGCGTTCATTGCTTTGATGATCATGAACTGACGATAAAATAACAACCCAAATGTACGAACCTAAAGTGGACACACGCGTAAAGTTAAAATTTCATATCACCGTTGAACATTTTATTTATATAGGTACCACAAATATGTGTTCACGTACGTAAATAAAAATCTTTGTTCGCGTACCTTCATCGCTTTTACGATCTAGAACTGACTTGACAAAAGAACCACCCAAGCGGACTCTCGCATAATTTTTGGTGTTGGCTCAATGACGTTTATCACTGGGTTGTAAGTAAAAAATTATATAATTTTTATTATTTATAGACGAATCTTCGGTACCTGACGATCCGCGTAATTCTCGAACTGATTGGATGTCATACACAAATGCGCCTTATGCCCCAGGTGATGCTGTTCAGTCTTGCGTTTCACGAAATACTAATTGGAACCCGCCTGTAGGTAATATATTACGAATATTTAACCTAAATCTAAAAGAAATTCTTTGAATTCTATCCGTACTGTCATGATTTTATAACTGTAAGATGAAAGATTTTGTATGAATATTTTGATGATCCGCATGTAGAAATACCACATAGTGTTACATTTTCGTAATGTGTTTGTTATTGTGTCTGTGTCTGTTCGTTTTGCTTGAAATTGATAAGACATGCTGCATCGTGGCTTATATAAAGATTTGCTCTAATGAAATAATAACTAGTAGCTTGTCTTATCTCGCCAGAATGGTGAATTATGTGTGTTGAATATGCAGTTTAGAGAGAGGTACACAGCTATATTAAGCACTAAATTACAGATTGAACTGTGTACCAGCCATATTGCTTAGAAGATAGATGATTGTGCTCTCAGTTGCAAGTACACAGAGGATAAGTTACTTTGCCAAGTGAGACCAAAAACACCCATATAACTGGAGCGGCTGCGGAAATATTATAATTTTTGTGTATTTTGAATTCTGGGCCCATCATAAACCTGTTTTGATCCAACCATGCAGCGTAAATAATGACATTAGCAGCACTACTAAAGCGACTATATGGAGAATGAATTGCTCTACGAAATGTGGTTTAAAATATCCATATAGCCTGAGCGTTTGTGGAAATCTTTCCACTTTTGTTTATTTTGGGTCCCATGGGCCTATGAAAACCCCATGTCTGGCTTCTGCAAACCCGCAGGGCCTTGCCCTCTTTTCGCATGCCCACGCCTGGCAGGGCCAACCGATTCAACCTTCTAATGAATTTTGAATCGGTGTGCTTTCCGACTGATGCCGCATGGTTCGTGGTGAAGCCAGCAGTATGACTCAACCCTACAGCACAAACAATGACCCTAGCATCACACTATTTGCTGCTATATATATGACGAAAAACACATATATTGCTCGAACGGTTGCTGAGATATTACCATTTTCACTCATGGTGGGTCTCATGGGCCTACTGAAAAACAGTTTTTGCACCAACCCTGTAGCTTAAACAATGATAATAAAAGGAAACCATTTGCAGCTGCATGCATTATTAAATGCTCTACAAAATGAGGACAAAAACACCCATACAGCTCTAGTGGTTGTAGAGATATTTTGGACACAAATCCTACATATATACTAAGAGAACCGCGTAGCAAGAGAATCATTGATAGGTTCAGCG